>MJHO01000198.1:0-207129 GCA_002076135.1 Xerophyta viscosa | reverse complement strand
CAAATAACATCGTCTAGCGAGTGTGGCGGAGAACGAATTGTTTAAAATAGGTCCAATGAATTACCGTAAATTTATAAAGTAGAAGATATTATACAAACTTATGTCAACTAATTAGATATATTTTTTAAGCACTTTTTTCAAAAAAACGTTCTTCTTCTTGGTGAGTCAACACAGAAGTGCGTCTTTACAAAATACATTGTTTCTAAATGGCACTATTATGATCCGGCGGATCTTGATTTGGTAAATAAATTTTTAATAATATTATTTTAATAATTTTTTATTAAAATAGTAATATTTTAAAAAAAATTCTGAAAAGTTTAGACTCTTTAAATAAATAAAAGACTTTGACTGCTCTCTAGGATCACCTTGCTATTCTTTTAAAGGTTACAGAGCTAAGCAGAAGATTGAAAACTATATATTAAGTAAAAAAAAAAAAAAAATCTCCGGCCTAACGGTATAAAATGCACATCTTGCGGCCCACCAATTTAAAAAATAATTGCTAAATTTCTAGGATTTTTCCTAGTCAACATTGCGTCGACGGGCCTCAACCCCTGGTAACTCAATTATTTCCCCTCTGCTTATCCATTGCAAACAACCAACATTGGTCCACTTAAGCAGGGACGGATCCGGTATATATGCAGGATAGTCAATTGACTACCCTGCTTTTGGGGTTAGGTATATATATATATTCTGTAGTGTTAGTATATATAAAATTTGTGGTGATAAAAACAATAGAGGAATTGTGGTGCAATGGCGGGGCAAAGAATAGCCCAAAGGTTGGTGCGAGTTCGAATCTGCACTGCAACAAGTGTTTGTTTTTTTTTTTTTTTTTTTTCTCCATTCGTATAAGACTTAAATTGGGCAAGCCTCAGCCCTAAATTAGAACCCTCCTCCGCGAAGTATGATAGTTATAGTCAGAAGAATTATAGGAGCTTCTCAAAGCCTTTGTGCAATTTTTTGAAGCTATTATTGTGTATGCTTCAGCTCCGTTTGGGTGTGAACGTTAGTATGGTTTTGGTTGTACTTTGTTCTGCACATACTGTACTTCGATCTCTATATGAACTGATGCTGATGTAGCCACGCATCTAGCTTTTCCCCATCAACGTCTCCTCGAAACTCCGGGATATCTATTTTTGCTTCTAGCTTTACCGATCCCCACAAGGATGGCTCCGCTGATCTCTGTCCAGGCTCATGCATCCCGACTTCCTCCATTAGCTCTTTTCGGGGTCTGCGCGTACCTGTCCTCGCTCCCCTTTCAGGGATATTTTTTGGTTCTTCTTGAACGGAGGGTATCAAGGGCGTCGGCACAACGGACGGTTCGATCTTCTCTTTGTGCTCGCAGGTGTGGTTCGCAAGGCTATTCATCACTGCTGAACATGAATCGGAGCTCAGCTAGTTGCGTCTCATATCCATCGCCATACGATCCTCTGATTCCACCTCTCGCGGCTGCACCTTCTCTCTCTCCGAATCACAATTTGATACCTCCGGCTCTTCCGTCGTCTCTTTCCCGTCGCGAAGAACAACCATTCTTCTGGATTATTGGTTTTATCACCTCAAACCTTCAAGACTCGAGCCTGAGCTCTGATGACCACTTGATCTGCCCGGGTTCTGGAGTGAGAACATCGGTTGTATGCGGATCTATCGAGTAGAAGGCCTAAAGAGGTGTTATGTATAGTTCTGTGAAAGAAATATAATAATAAGGATATTTTTCTCCTATATTTTCTCTCTCTTTCAAATGCTACCAAGGATACATATTTATAGGAGCCCGAGGGCAACCCAAAGGTTCAAACATCTATAAATGCTATATTAATACATTATTAATATTCTCATAACTATATCTTAATTTACGCTTCGTAAGCCCGCACCACTTTGATCGTTCCTACTCTGGTCTTCTGACCCTTCAACTTCTGCCTCTTCGTCTTCTTGCGGTCGCCCGAACACCTCGGCTTGGTCTTGACTACCGTAGTGTTGATCAAGCCGACCTCGGTATTGGATGTTCTGATCTCGGTATTGGGCAAGCCGACCTCGGCATTGGATCTGCTGATCTTGGTATCGGGCAAGCCGACCTCGGCTGAAGTCATGCCGACCTCGGCTGAAGTCATGCCGACCTCGGCTGAAGTCATGCTGATCTTGGTATCGGGCAAGCCGACGTCGGCTGAGGTCATGCCGACCTCGGTATTGGAGGTTCCTGTCTCAGTTTCGGTCGCGCTTCCGTCTCGGCTGTGTTTCACACCTCGGCCTCTTCCGATGTTGGGATCCTCCTGGATCACAGCATCAGTTCATATAGAGATCGAAGTACGGTATGTGCAGAACAAAGTACAACCAAAACCATACTAAATGTTCACACCCAAACGGAACTGAAGCATACACAATAATAACTTCAAAAAATTGCACCAAGGCTTTGAGAAGCACTTATAATTCTTCTGACTATAACTATCATACTTCGCGGAGGAGGGTTCTAATTTAGGGCTGAGGCTTGTCCAATTTAAGTCTTATACGAAGGGAGAAAAAAAAAAGAAAACAAACAAACACTTGTTGCAGTGCATTTTTTAGGGCTGAGGCTTGCCCAATTTAAGTCTTATACGAAGGGAGGAAAAAAAAAAAGAAAACAAACAAACATTTGAATTGGCCGTCCTCGGTCGTTCATTTTTTTTTAATTATTAAGAAAAGATACTGTTTTTATTGAAATAAATACTCTACATCAGCATCAGTTCATATAGAGATCGAAGTACGGTATGTGCAGAACAAAGTACAACCAAAACCATACTAACGTTCACACCCAAACGGAGCTGAAGCATACACAATAATAGCTTCAAAAAATTGCACCAAGGCTTTGAGAAGCTCCTATAATTCTTCTGACTATAACTATCATACTTCGCGGAGGAGGGTTCTAATTTAGGGCTGAGGCTTGCCCAATTTAAGTCTTATACGAATGGAGAAAAAAAAAAAAAAAAAAAAAAACAAACACTTGTTGCAGTGCAGATTCGAACTCGCACCAATGTTTGGGCTTACCTTCGGCCCACCACTACACCACGATTCATCAATTATTTTTAATTACAACTTTTATATATTAACACTACAGAAATATATATATACCTAACCCCAAAAGCAGGGTAGTCAATTGACTATCCTGCATAGTAACCGGATTCCGTCCGCTGCTTAGTGGAACAATGTTTGGTTGTTTTGGCAACACGTGGATAAGTCAGAGGGGGATAATAGATCTGATTACCAGGGGTGATTTGAGGCCCGGTCGACGCAATGTTTGACTAGGAAAAATCCTAGAAATTAGCAATATTTTTTAAATTGTGGGCCGCAAGATGTGCATTTTTATACCGTTAGGCGCGGAGATTTTTTTTTGTTTTTTAACTTAATCATGTAGGTTTTCAAATCTCGCTTAAGCTCTGTAACCTTTAAAAGAAATGAGCAAAGGGTGCATCCTAGAGAGCAGTCAAAGTCTTTTATTTAATTAAAGAGGTCTAAAACTTTTCGAGAATTTTTTTTAAAATGATTAACTAATTTTAAATAAAAATTAAGTAAAATAAATTATTAAAAATTTAATTTACCGAAATCAAGATTCCGCGGCGGATCAATAATAGTGCCATTGTAGAAAAACAATGTATTTTGGGGGGGTTAAAAACCTTCTGTGTTGACCTCACCAAGGAAGAAGAACGTTTTTTTGAAAAAAAGTGCTTAAAAAATATATCTAAATTAGTTGACATAAGTTTGTTAATATCTTCTACTTTATCAAATTTACGGTAATTCATTGGACCTATTTTAAACAATTCGTTCTCCGCCACACTCGCTAGACGATGTTATTTGGAGTGGCATCGGGCGGCGATGCAGGCGCCGGAGCGATGCGGCGGCCCCGCTCAGAGCGGCTGTTCTCAGCGAACTTGAGGCTGGCTTGGTGTAGACCCTTCTGCTTCTCCTCCTCGTTCCACTCCGAGCTGTAGTAGTGCTCCTCCGTCGACTTGACGGCGTCTTTGGACGGCGGGAAGAACATGCTCCCCCATTGCGGGAAGTGGACCAGTGCAACGGGCTGCGAGCAAGCCATGATCATGACGCCCATCAGAGTGAGCCCCGTGGCGGTGGAGTATTTCGAGCTGGTGAAGAAGAGGAGCTGAGTCAGTCCCGAACCGAAGTTGCCCCCAGCGCCGGTGAGCCCCGAGATGATGCCGAGGGAGCGGCGGGAGATAAAGGGGACGACGCCGAAGATGGCCCCGCAGGCGGCCTGGGCGCAGATGGAGAAGAGGATCATGGAGAGGATGGAGATCGGGAGCTCGTTGGCACGGCCGAGGCATAGGCAGAATGCGCCTCCGAGAGTCTGCAAGACCCAGATGTTCCAGAGGCGGCCCCGCATGCCGAACCGTCGCGCCAGCAAGTCGGAGAGTAGGCCGCCCATCGGCCGGGCGACGATGTTGGCCATACCGAAGCAGGCTGCAATGGTGCCGGCCGTGCGGAGGTTCAGATCAAAGCGGTCGAAGTAGTACTCGGCGACGACGTTGTCGGTGGTGAGCTCGACGCCCATGCAGTAGCCGTAGAGGAGCACGAAGACCCAAGTGCGGTAGTTGGTGATGGCGTACCACAGCACCTTGGAGAACTTGTCCTTTGCGACGTCCCCATTCTTATGGAGGCTCCCGCGGTTGCCGTCGGGGAGGTCCTGCCCGATCGAAAGGACCATCAGTCCGGTGACGATATGCATGCACCCCGGTATGAAGAAGGCGATGCGCCAGGCGGTGAACGGCGTGGAACCGGCCTTGCGGATGAGATCGTAGACCAGCGGCATAATCAGCTGGGTGGCGCCGCCTCCCATGTTGCCCCAACCAGCTGCTGTACCGTTGACGAGGCCGATGATGCGGCTGTTGAACATGGTACTCATCCAGTATTGGCAAGATACGAACGTCGCGAGAGAGAAGCCTATCAGAAAGCGGATGACGATGTAGCCGCTGGCGTCGTGGATGATCGACATGCAGAAGACGGTGGGCGCAGAGAGCATGACGAGAAAAGCGCAGCCGTAGCGGGGGCCGCGAGGAGGTCGCAGACGGCCCCCATCGCCAGCCTCGAGAATATGCTTCCAGACACGGATGCCACGCTGGCATTACCGACGTCTCCTTTCGTGAGGTTGAGATTGTCGCGAATGATCGGAACCATCGGCGCCGCAGCGAACGTCGAAACGAAGCAGGTGAAGAAGGAAATCCACGACAGGTGGAACGTGCGCATGTGCGGGGCAGCCAGCGACCATATCTTGAACGCGGTCGCCTTGTGCTCCGAGTCCACCGGCAGCTTGAACGGCCTGCCGCTGGCGTCGGTCGCCGGCACCGACATCCCTGACTCCACTGCGAACGCGTAGGCTGGCTCACGGCCGGTGAGGCCGTGCACCGAGCTCCCCGGCGCTCCTACATCTCCCTCCGCCGTCGAGTACTCCATCTCTCAGCTGTGAAATTAACAATCAGCTAGCTTAAACTAGGATTAATAATGATCAGAAGATGTTTGTGAAGGATGATGGAGTAAATTGGCTGGAAGAGGTAGGTATTTATAGAGACAGCGCGTTGACTTTCGCAGAGGTCCGTGATGCTCTTTGGCGGTAAGTTCAATCGGTTTAATGAAATTAAGTAGTATTATCTGCAGGTCATTCTGATTAAGATACAGAACGAAATATTAGGAGAAGAATCATCGGCTCGGCGCCGCATCACGGGGTTACCGTACCCCTACCTTTTTGTGGGAATCAAGAATCAGATTGGTGCAGTTGACCAGTCTGCTGCAGAAGCTCAGCTGGAAATCCTCTGTTTTTTAACTTTTTCTCTCGTTATTTACTCGACAAACCAATGCTTGTAATAGGATTACATCATCTGATTGTAAAAAAAGATGTAATCAGCAACCTGTCTATGATGTTGTTGGAATACTTGGTCAAAACAGAGTGTAAAAGGTGATATCATTCTTTGGACTGCCTATACAGGAAGCAAAGGGCCTGGCTTGTTTTCTGGCCTTATAATGCTTCTTAAGGACAGGTCATTACTATCAAGAAAGATAGTACACAGATGATGCTGTAATCTTCTACACAAAAACTAGAAAAGTAACTTTGATAGGTATATGTAATGTAAAACATAATTCTATTACATTTGTGATATGTTGCTTGCAAAAAAAAAGGAAAAAAAGAAAAAGAAAAAGAAGAAAAAGAAGAAAAGGTACATTAAATGGAAATACGTCGTATTTAGTACAAGTAGTAGATGATCAGCAAACTGTAGCTACGTTTTCGTTGGAAGAAGATCGCAGCTAGAAACCAAACAGAGCATTGGATGATTATAATCACCATCCCGTTCATTGCATTCTTGTAACATAATCAAGATCTCTAACTGTTGCTATGAACTTATACGATAAACATCAAGATTGCGATGCAA
The DNA here is from genome assembly GCA_002076135.1 of Xerophyta viscosa. Lineage (NCBI taxonomy): Eukaryota > Viridiplantae > Streptophyta > Magnoliopsida > Pandanales > Velloziaceae > Xerophyta > Xerophyta viscosa. The sequence continues at coordinate 200,731 of MJHO01000198.1, read as the reverse complement.
AATCCAATCTTGACAGAGATTCGTCTGGAAGAAACATAAAAATGAAAATTACGAGTAAGTAAGTAATGAAGAGATGTTCAAGTGAGTCATGTTATCTAAAACACTCAGAACATGAAATAAGCCAATGTAGGATGTGTTAATTGAGCAACCAAGTGAGGAAACTGACAGAATCATAAGGGATACTTTCACAGTGCCTCACCAGAAAAAAAAAAATGTTCTTTCCTATCATATTCAGAACTCCAACAACAGTTTCTAAAAAATTGGGGGTATTTGCGTTTTTATGCAAAAAAAATAAATAAATAAATCTTATGCCCCCTTAATTCAAAATAAGGTTTTTTATGCCCCCTTGATCCTGTGAAGTGACGAAATTGCCTTATTTTTCTTGTAAAATAAGGGTAGTTTCACATGGCCACGGGGGCATAAAAATGTCATTTTGAATTAGGAAGGCACACTTTTGCAATTTTGATATATCAGGGTGCATCAAAAAGCAAATACCCCTAAATTGACCTTCATACTGACCGAGTAACAACTCCTAGCGAAGGGAATGAAAGCTATTTCAATTGACGTATTTAGTGAAACTATTTCAATATGTTTGCACTAAAAGATAGTACTATATTCAACTTGTTTTTTAGTTTTCGGGGAAAAGAGAAAAAATCAAGCATTTCAGAAGTCTATAAACAAGAATGTTTCTTCCAAAATCAATTGCAAATCGAATAAAAGCTACATGTTATGTTAGGCATCAGCTTTTAGAAGAGTACCAGCTTACTTGACCAGTCCCCCCACAAGCAGTACATTGTCGAGATGAAGAACACTTGGAGCAGTAACTCCACTTTTTTGGAAGCCTGTAAGAAGAAAATCTCAGCTAATGATGTAGATGTTGTATCAAAGCCGAAGCAATAGAACCTACGCCGCTGTATATCGGGTGGCCATATTCCTCGCGGCCATTCTTGCCTTATCAGCACTTTCATCAGACAACTTCTTAAGTATAAATCCCTCTCCTTTACATCCAGAACAAACTCCAGAACCACCGCAATCTTCACAAGTTCTAGATGAAGCCTGTCCGATAAAAGTTACAATGAGAAAAACTCTACAAAATAGGTCAATGAAGGATTTTGAGTCAGTGCATACAGCACAAACCTTTGCATTATCAGAAGATTTTGTGGTCTTCAAAAGAAGGGTTACGGCTGTACCTACAACCACACTTGCCACAGCCACTGAAATAGCTGTTTCAGGTAAAGCAGAAGGTACAGTACAATATCTCTGTTCCTTCCGACGTATGCCGCAGTTGCGTGGGAGGTTGCTACAAGTAAAATTGGTCCCATGAATCTTCAATGTAGATATCCTGATGACTTTAAGACACTGATCTATATCAGAATAAATCCCATGAGTTTTCTGTAGTATAATAACCCATACTCAGAGAAAATCCAGTGTTTTGATACAAAATGAGCAAAATGTAAAACAAGAAACATGTATATTGTGTATGCAAGACATCGAAATGAGAATAATAAAGGGAACTAAATGCAATGTCGTCATTTGTTTGTTTTTATACAAGCCTCTTGGTTTCTAACGGTAAAAAAAGAAAAAATATGTACCTTCATGTTACATATTAAGAAGCATCTCAAGCAAGCTATTATAGAATAACTAAAGCTAGCTTGTAGTATAATTTGGATCCTTTTTTTCATGGACTTAGAAAAGCTGCATGCACTTGGCAGCGTCAGTAAGCTAAAGAAAAAAAAAATGGGCGAATTACGTACCAGCCCCGCTATATAAATATTTTTTACTAATCAATTCTCCATCCTATATTCTTACTGAACAGCCCCCATTTTACTGTTTCACTTTTTTCACGGACGAAAATGCCCCCAGGATGTCCCACTCCAACACTTAAACGTCATCTTTAAACGATATTTTCAACACCCTAAAATAAATATTTAGAAGTATTTTTTAGAAAAACTTTCAAACACGAGATCTACAACTTTCGTGTTTGAAAGTTTGAAGATCTACAAACTTTCGTGTTTGAAAGTTTTTCTAAAAACTACTTCTAAATATTTATTTTAGTGTATTGAAAATAAGCAGTTAAAAATAATTTTTATGCTACTTTCAACACCTCAAAATAAATATTTAGATATATTTTTTGAAAAAACTTTCAACATAAAAATTGTATAAAAGAAAAGAAAAAAAGACTAATAAAGTGAAATTGTAAAAATAAAAAATTTAAAGTTTTAGCTATGCACTTTTCCCTGTTTCCAATTGTTAATTTTTTCTCGTTTAACGTGGTAATAGATATCGTTTCGACTACTGTACCAGTATTTTTTTTAAAAAACTTTCAATATAAAAATTATAAATTTTAATTGTGATTTACAATTTTTGATGTTCTATTTTTTCAAAAAATATTTTAGATATATTTATGAAATTTCAGCGGGTTTATATCGGATCTATAATATTTTTAAATTCGTGAAGATGTTGAAGTCTAAAAATATCTATTTAGAAACATATTTTGAAAAACAAATTACATAAAAGTTATATATATCATTACTATTTATAATTTTTATATTAAAATTTTTTAAAAAATCTAATAACGGTGGTCGAAACGAAGTATAGGTGTAGCGTCGGAGGTTGAAGAGTCCGCATCTTTATTATGTATCTTATGAAGATATACAAATTTAATGTTGAAAGTTTTTTCAAAAAATACTTCTAAATATTTATTTGGGGTATTGAAAATAGCACTTAAAATATGATCAAAATGTCAAAACACATGGGGTGGAGGGGTTTTTTTGTGGGACAACTTTTATGGGGGGCTGATCTGATGGTCAGAAATATAAAGGGGCTGATCAGTTATGTCAGGAAAGTTGGAGGAGCTGATGAGTTATTTTCTTACGGAAAATGCTACGTGGCTCAAACTAAACAACTCGAAATCAGCCCAAAACAACAATGAGGAGTGGTCTAATGGTCAAAGAGTTTAAAAAAATACCTAGGGATAAGTTGTCGGTTCAATTCTTGATGGCAACCTATTTGGTAGGTGGCAGGGTGCCACAGTGGTAGGACTGACCTCAGGAAGCCTCTCTGTTCTTGATTCGACTCCCCACGCCACCAGTCAATTTTTCGGCAGGTGGTAACGCACACGTACTCCCCCTTATGTGTGACGGGGCTCGTCTCGTGAGCGGCCATAAGGGATGTACCTCCTAGGTTGAGCCAAGAACCTAGGGTGTGCCGGCAGCGCCAGACGCTGGGTAGTACCCGGGCCTCCAAAAAAGCCCAAAACATATCAAAAGCACATTGGGATGAGTGAAATAGATCACATCTCTTGGATGGTGGCTTGGGATTTGTTTGGGGCATTTTTGGGCTGTTCTATTGGCCAACTATAGTACTGCTCAACCTTGATATACTAACTGCGTATTAGTTATTACCAACCAAAATTTTACTTAAAAGTATCTAGAACGAAAGAGAGTAATGGTTAGACATATCCAGTATATAAGCATTATAAATCATTCATGCTTTGCTCCATATTTTGTACATAGAAATTATTCACTTGTACCATGAAAATAACTAAAATGTTTAGATTTATGGAATAAATAATAAGCTTGTTATTAAATTTTTTAAAAAAAAAATTGCAACAGAGTTTACCAGTACATCCACATAACTATTTCTAAACTTAAAGTGCCATATAAAACAATAAATAAAAAAAGAACTCTATCAACCTTAAATTATCCGGTACGAGCAAACAATTACAGAGGCATTTAATGTCGAGAGATCGAGAGAAGAGAGAGAAGGCCAACGATGAACCAACAGTTTTAATTTTCAATCGAAAATCAACGTACAAGTTCCCTAATTCTGGAATATCTAACTGAAACAAACTCATAGATCTATTTTCACCAAACTCTTAAGCTAATTTTCACCAAACTCAACTTAATTTGTTTCCAACTTCGCCATTAATATAATAGAGAAAATTAACACAATTATTATTTCAAAAGAGGGAATGAATCGAAGCAAAGATTGGCTTACCGTTCTTCACTGCAAAAGGAGTTGTGAGGGAAGAGAGAAGTGCTGTGAGCTCCATTTCTGTTCAGCTCAGTGCTTACGATTCATCATCTTATCCTACAACAACCACTGTGTTATCGTAGTCGATCTGCTATCGAAGGTACATGGGCCGGCCCTCATATGCTTTATATGACTATTTTTGGGCCTAAATTCTGATACTCATGCTAGTGTATCACTAAATTAAGATTATATATATATATATATATATATATATATATATATTTAAAAATAAAATCTATGTATTTAGTTACGTAAAACTCATAATTCATTATCATAGCCATATGTTTTATTTTTTTAATAATTTTGGAGTTAAAAATTCTTTCAAATAATATTTCTAAATATGTGTTCTATCAGATTTGGTGTAATTAACGAAACTAATGCTGGAGCATTGTAAAACCTCTCATCGGCATATCATTTTTTTTTTTTTTAAAGAAGGGTTAATTTAACAACAAATGGACAAATGCTTTGTACTTTTGGTTATTAATGTTATTGTTTAATGCTTATTATTGTATGTAAAAATAAAATTTTTAAGTTTGAATTCTCTAAACATCATCCGTAAGATGTGACCAATTTATTCTTTTTACATCCTGCAAAAGCCTTCCTGCCTACTTACTCGAAAAATTGTAGTTATTCGTTTAGTGAAATATAAATCGATATTGTTTATAAATTTAACTTTACGACAATGGCGGTAAAGTTGTCTGGTTACGGTTAAAATGTTTTTCACGATAATTTAAAAGGTCTCTCTCTTATTTACGTATACTCTGGATCAGGTGATCACAACTGTAAAGGCCGGCAGGCGATCTGTTTCCTCTGATCAATAAATGAATGCGATCTGATGAGCTACAAAGTCAGATTGTGTTTGTAATGTTGAAGGTTGACATCTGCGAATAGTCAACGCGGCACGTTGCGGACTTTGAGCTTCAATCTTGCGTCCCGACGACCTTAGAATTTGGAGCCACTGGCACTAATCTGAATAGCTTCATCGTGTACATGAAGAAAAAAGAAGTAAAAAGTCTTCCATCTATAGATCTAGCAGTGTGGCGTGTGCTTTATAAAGTATATGTCGCAGATTCTACGGGTGATTCTAAAATAGAAAATAGATAATTTCAACTAATTTTCAGTTAGAATTGTTAATGTGGTGGCATAACATAACGTCGGTACTTCACGCCTGGCTCGGGACGCACACCAGACCGAAATTTTATTTATTGGCCGTAAAAATTAGTCCAATACGGACTGATGGATCGCAGTTAAAAAATAGTATTTTTAGAATATTGGAAGTTGGTGCACTGAATTTTACCTAGTTATCTTAAATAAAAAAAAATAAGAAGTAAAAAAAAAAAAAAAAAAAGGGAATACGTAAAAAGCAGGTGCCGATCGTACTCCAACGAGGTCATGATTTGATATTTGAAAAAGTTTAGGGGCACGGGAGATATCAACTGTCTGTCTGCCAGCCATGTCATCTGGAGAGTTAGCCTGGCTTCACGAGTTTATTAAATTTTCAACACCACTCTATATGACCACTCCTCCCTATCAGTCATGCAGAGACATCTTCTGAGCTTATTACCTCTCCTTGATGGCTAGTCTGCTCTCCGTCGCTCTTCTCATCTCTCTGTTACTGTATGCTACTCCGTCGGAGCTCTCAGTATGCAGACATCAGGGCGTTAAAGCGGCGGACGCTGCGAGGCCGTTGTTCCAGCGGAGACATCACGATCAGAAGCAAATTTCGTTGAACGAACAGAAAGTTCGAAAGCGGCGAGTCTTCCATTCGCGAGAAGTACAAGACTGTCTTCCGAAGAGTTTGCACAGTCCACCATCCGCCCCCAGCCGGTATGTGAACTATCAGACTCTTGGCTCTCTGCCTTGCCAGCACGGCCGATACCAAAGCCCGTGATGTTTTTATCATCTTCTATGCTACAACCATTGTATACTTATCATTCTCAGGCCATGTAACGTATAATGTATCAGAGTGAACCCGCTTGTAATGTATGGCTGGGCGTCGGAGACGCACCCTGCATAAATGAGAATCAAAATATAGACTGCGTTGATCTTACGACAATCTTGTACAAATCACTCTAGGTTATGCATCCATGCCAGGGATTACAACCTGATCCATGACACACCTATCATCCCGGTGCTGGAGGCAGTTACAGTGCAAATTCACAACATAAATATAAGCTTGCCGCTGTGCTACACAATGTTATTCATCCTTCTAAGCAGCAGCTGTGCAACAATAAGGTGGAATATGAGCGACAACGAATGCCCGACTGGCACCAACTGAAAAAACAAATAATAGCATCGACATATAAAGCTTCAGAATCCAACTGTTGCAACAAGAAATGTTGTATACATACATCACAGTAAATAAAAGGGTAATGAAACATAAAATGTTCATTTCAATGAAAGCCCTGGACGTAAGAAAATAAGTTTCGAGCATTATCAGAGATCCTTAACTACCAGTTGAGTGCAGAAAGTATAAACCATTAGCCTACTGAGTTTTCAGGTTGTAACTTAACAATTCAGATTCACCCATATATGGTGATCCCCAAAGGAACAAATTTCGAGATTCACACAAACTAATCTAACTGTATAGGTCATCATCATCGGCGGGAGCAGAAGTTGCAAACGGGTCCGTCCTGGTTGTCCCAGCAGCAGCATCTGACCGTTCAGCAAAACGGAACTCAGTCCCGAACCCCCTAGACTGTTGCAGAGTCTGAGCAAAAGCTTGGTATTTCCGAATATCCGCGTCGCTGACACTCCTCCGGGCATACTTCATCGACTCCTCAAAGTGAACAGGTTTAATCTCAGCTACCTCATCAGCGTCATCCTCCTCCATGGCTTCAGGGTTCTCGGCGCGCCTCTTCTCCCTCTCAATGTCCTGCAATTACAGTATTCAAATAAACAATTGCTAGAAAAAAACTAAAACCTACTACAAACAAACCATAATACCACAAAGAGCAAAAGCATGGGAATCAATAAATTATTTTTTAAAAATATATATATATACATATACCTTTTCAATATTTTCTCTGATGGCATACTTGCATGCGCGCTGGCAAATCTCAGTGATATCAGCACCACTGAACCCTTGAGTATACTTGGCAAGAGCCTTCAGGTCTACGTCCTTGGAAACTGGAGACTTCCTCAAGCAAGCCTTGAATATTTGATGGCGTGAGGCTTCATCAGGCAGAGGAATATAAATCAACTGATCAAGACGCCCTGGCCTAAGCAGTGCAGGATCAATAATGTCCGGCCTGTTAGTTGCCCCAATGATAAACACAGTTTTCTTGGCATTCATCCCATCCATCTCAGTTAGAAGCTGATTAAGAACTCTGTCAGCAGCACCGCCAGCATCACCAACACTGCTACCTCTCTGCAAAAAGCAGTTCATGTTTAGATTATGCCAAGGAGAATTGACAGGACAAAAGATAGTGGTTCAGGAAACAGACCTGAGTTGCAATAGAATCAAGCTCATCGAAGAAGAGAACACATGGTGCAGATTGCCGTGCCTTGTCAAAGATCTCTCTTACGTTTGCCTCACTCTCACCAAACCACATAGTGAGCAACTCTGGACCCTTAACGCTGATGAAGTTAGCTTGGCACTCATTGGCGATTGCCTTTGCAAGCAAGGTCTTACCACACCCAGGAGGACCATAAAACAGCACTCCCTTGGAGGGAGACATTCCAAATTTCTCAAACTTCTCAGGATGCTCAACTGGATATTGCACAGTCTGCAGTTGAAAGAAAATACATAGAAAAGTAGTCACTAGTCAGTATAGACTTCATCCCGGGTTATGATGCAAACTCGGGTATATCAAGCTTAAGTTACCTCTTGAAGTTCCCTCTTGACATTCTCTAGGCCACCAATATCATCCCAGGAAACATTTGGCACTTCAACAACCTGCTTATTAATTTCAGGAGGTTACAAACAGGAAGAGCAATGCCATTAAAAAAAATGAAAACAACACCCACAAGATAATCTGGAGTTAGAAACCCGCTAATATGAAAGAAATGACCTATATTAAAGGCTGATAACTCCGCATATCACTTACAGTTTCACGGAGGGCGGAGGGATTGCTGGTACCAAGAGCAGTTTTGAAATGCTCGTTAGTAACAGCCATGGAGTTCAGAATTTCAGCATCTATAGTCTCATCCTCGAGATCAATAACATCCATTTTCTCTCGAATGCATTGTAGAGCAGCCTCAGTGCACAATGCAGCCAGATCAGCACCAACATAACCATGAGTATCCTTCGCAATCCTCTCCAAATCAACCTGTGTAAAACAAACATCAAGGTCAGCTCTCAGGCCAAAAGAACCAGAAAGATTTTTTTTAAGGGGGAAAAGTGAATTGGTATTTACATCTTCCGCAAGTTTCATGTTCTTTGTATGAATACGAAGGACCTCCAGACGTCCAACTTCATCAGGAACACCAATATCAATTTCCCTGTCAAATCGTCCAAACCTCCTAAGAGCAGGATCAATGCTGTTAGGCCGATTAGTAGCTCCTATTACAATAACATGAGATCTGGCCTTCAAACCATCCATAAGAGTCAAGAGCTGAGAAACAATACGCCTCTCGACTTCTCCATGAGTCTTTTCTCTCTTAGGAGCAATTGAATCAATCTCATCAATAAAAATGATGGATGGAGCATTCTTTTCTGCTTCTTCGAATGCCTTTCTAAGATTGCTTTCACTTTCTCCAGCTAGTTTCGACATAATTTCAGGTCCATTAATACAGAAGAAAAATGCTCCTGTCTCATTGGCAACTGCCCTGGCTATCAATGTCTTTCCAGAACCTGGAGGACCATAGAGTAAGATTCCTTTGGGAGGTTTCACACCGATGGATTTGAACAGTTGAGGGTGCCTTAAAGGCAGCTCAACCAACTCCCTGATTTGGGCCATTTGCTTCCTGACACCACCAACATCATCATAACCAACCTCATCTAACCTTTCCTCATCCTCCCTCTTGACGGGCTCTCCTTCACAGAAGATTTCAGTATCTGGGGATACAACACAGTACTCCGGAGGATCTGTTTCAATAATTTTGAACTCTACACTGCGCATGCCTCCTCTAACAAGAAAAAGATCACCTTTCCTTACAGGACGATATGCCTCCAGAAAATAAGCTGCAGCATAAGAAAACATACATGATTAATGTATATTTCTACAATCAACATGCACCAGGAGACATGTTTACTATCAGTTGAATATTCATTCTCAATCATGACATATAGGCTACTAGCAAAATGGTCATCCTAAAATTAGAAGTACCACAACAACCAATAAACTACAAAGCAAATAAAAGAAACTACCACAAACTACACTTATTACAGGAGGAAGAATTTGTTACGCAAAAAATAGATAACATGCATGTCTTGATAATAGCTAGGCAGCATAAGACAATTATGCAATGATATAGTCACCAGAAAATTAAATAGAGCCATTGGTATCAACATGTAGAGGCCCAATACATCCAAAGAAAAACACATCCTAGAAATAGTAGGCTGAAAATCCATAACACCGAAACAGCAAAAGAAACCATGCGTAGAGAAAATTAGGAATATCAAATTGCATGATCTTTGTAAATGCAGACCTTGAAGATATTGTACAGGTTAAAAATTGTTAAACTTCATACAGAACTATAATGAAATAAATTCGAAGAATACCACAAACAGGTACTGTTAGTAAAAGGCAAAATAAAGGCAAAGGATGCAACCACATGTACCCTAACAGGGACAATATTTTCTAATTAAATCGCATCCACCAACTACTATAGCAGAAATGAAAAAAAAAAAAGCAAAGGTAAACTTGTTCACACACCAGTGTGAAATCACATTAAAAAAAAAAAGGGGGGGGAGGACAGTAAAGGGAAAAGATTAGAAACAAGGGGCACACTTACGTTTCAAGTATGCATCAAATAAGTTTCCAGTAACTCCTTCAATGGTGTCATCAATGGGAAGAATGTGAACGCGCTTCCCATACTTCACATCTGGACACTGGTGGACAGAAACCACATCACCTAACCTCACCCTAAGGTTGGTCCTGACAACCTTGTTCATTCGAATCTTAGGCTCCTCACAAGTGTCATCTGCAAGCGCAATGCAGATGGTATCCTTTCGCTTTTTACCCTGTAATAACATATATAAAAATTTTAGAAGAAAAGCAAACGATGCATACACTGTTGAAACAAGATAAGTACTTGGAGCTGGTACACATGGACATAAATAGTATCCGGAAGTACAACCATGGGTGGAAGATATGAGTTAATCAGCAAATCAGATAAAATAAGCACGCAAACAACAAGTTACGACGCAGAATTCGGTCAAAGAAACTTTCAAAGCTATTATATCTATACAAGCAGAAAACACGTAGTATATTTAACTCTCTACCAATCCACTAAATAGTATCGGTACCCACAACATACATCCGTCAGCATAACAAAATCTTTAATCTATAGACATCTAACAATCAAAGTACGTTCTACTGAGTACCAATTTTCAACCGCAGATTGGATCTAAAATTGATCGAACATAACATTCAATCGTACAATTGTGACTTGCAACCAACTGGAAATTTAACAAAGCACAAAATCAAGCATCGCCAGCTACCTTAATTAAGATGGTATCGCCACGGAAAAGCTGAAGCTTCTCCATGGTTTCCGGATGGAGAGAAACAACTGAATTGTCATCATTGATCGCCTCATCGACGACCAGACGATTCGCCGCCTTCTTCCTCTCCAAAATCGCAGTGCTGAAATCCCTCTTTGTTCCCTTCCTGCAAAACATCCGCAAAATCCACAATCAGTTTTCGTCCCAAACCCTATTTCTCAACAAACCCTAAACATCAACTCCAAAAATGACACAACTGAATTATGGATAGATTCATACGGATCGGAAGACGATGCATCGCCCTGGTTCGCCATCGATCAGATCGGATACTTTCTCGGATTGAAACTCAGCCGCAAGCAGCAGAAGAACAGAATTACCGGGAGCAGGAGAGGGACGGTCTATTTATAAGGTAGGAGAAGCGGCGTTGCCTCCTCCTCCAAGTCGTATCTAGATCCGTGTGAACTAAGGAAAGAAGAATAATATCTGACCGTCGGATTGGGCAGTAGCCGGATCTACCAAATATCTACGATCTGTTTCGCCCGACTATGCCGAGTTCTGTGTGGGCTAATTTGGGCCGTCTGATGGTGTGGATGATGGATAGATATTTTTGGGAGTATTTTGGCCGTCTGATGGTGAGTAGTATTTTCCTTTTGGGAGCTCCGCCTGATAATAATCCTGGCCCACCTGATGGGAATGAAACTTTTGGTGCTTTCCCTTGCTTGCAAGGAGGCTACCTCGAATAAGTAACATCTCAAGTTTCTTTTTTCATTTGTAATTGACTTCTCATAAAATAGAAATATTTAAATTAAATTTGTAAATAATATTTTTAAATTTTTTTTGAAAGTTTATCTCTATTGTATCTCGCAGAAGATAATATGGATTTCAGGCTTATTATGTCAAAAAAAATTAAATTTTTTATTTAGTAAAATATAAATATCAGCACTCGTAGAAAAATATTGCGCTAATGGCTCAGGTTTTATGTTCTGTACAAATTTTTGCAACGGCGACATACGGCAAGCCAAATGCTCATAACTTATCATAGGCTCTACCACTTAGATGAATTCTTTTTTAGTCAAAATTTATTCTCAAGTAAATGGTCCAATGGTCCGCGTACCTCTAAGCATTTTTTTAACAATTTAACTAAGTATTTCATTTATATTAAATTAATAATATTAACAATTAGAAGTGAAAAAATTCCTTAATTATTGATTTTTTTTTAAAGTTTTATATTTAAGTTATAGAAAAAATAGCATCTTATATATTTAAGATTAATAAAATGTATGATATAAAATGCGATAAAGATGACACCTAATATAACCAATTTGATCATCCAAATTTCTAAATGTATATATAGATTGTCAAAAATAAATGTCAAGAGTCCCAAGACAAATTGAAAAATACAGAATGAACCATATTGATCATATTGTGAAATTTATTTTTAACAATTTTGTATCTTACTGTATACGAGGCAAATATTTATGTAGTTCAGCTGTTAATACAACCGACATCTACATGAGTAAATGAAAATTCAATTAAAGGGGGTTATAAAGGTAGGTGTGAAAAGTTAAGACAAATAAAAAAGATTGAAATTTTTCGGACTGATAAGTAGGGCTGAGCATTACCCGAATCTATCCGAAAAAACGAACCGAACCGACCCGAACAAAGTCAAAATTTCGGGTTCAGTTCGGGTCGGGTTCGGTTCGGGTCGACATTTTAATAGTTCGGGTCTATATAATTCGGTTTGGGTTCGGTTCGGGCTGGACCCGAATTATTCTCACGAGTCATGTATTAATTAATTTTTGTTGGTTGTTATGTGCTAATTCTTTCTATTTAAACAAAATATTCATGTTACAATTATTCAGGTCGATCCGAACCGACCCGAACCTACCCGAATTCGAATTGGTGTTAAATAAAAGTGATTTGTAATGTTATTCGGATCAACCCGAACTAACCCGAACCAACCCGAATTTTAGTCGGTTCGGGTTGAAATGAAATTCGGGTCGGTTCGGGTCTGAAGATATTCGGTTCGGGTTGGCCTTAAAATTTCGGTTCGGGTCAGTTCGGGTCGGGTTGACCCGAATGCTCAGCCCTACTGATAAGAGGAATGTTACAAATAAATCTTCTTTTTTTTCCCAAACGACTCTCCTTTTGTCGTCGGAATGATTGGTTGTTTGGCTGACTTGAGTTGAATTTGGATGAGCTGAATTTATATCCTTTCCGTATAAACTAAGGATGTATTTATAGTATTTGCCGAGTCTATCTACTTCATCGATTTTAATAATAGAGGAGGAAGAGGGAGGAGGGAGGGGTTGAGTTTGAATGGTCATTAGTAGGGCTGAGCATTATCCGAACCTACCCGAAAAATCGAACCGAACCGACCCGAACGAAGTCAAAATTTCGGGTTTAGTTCGGGTCGGAGTCGGTTCGGATCGGCAATTTAATAGTTTGGATCTATATAATTCGGTTCGGGTTCGGTGGTCAAATTTCGGGTCGATTCGGATTGGATCCGAATTATCCTCACGAGTCAGGTATTAATTAGTTTTCGTTGATTTTTATGTGTTAATTTTTTCTTTTTAAACAAAATATTCATGTTACAACTATTCGAGTCGATCTGAACCGACCCGAATCTACCCGAATTCGAATCAATGTTAAATAAAAGTAATTTACGATGTTATTCAGGTCAACCCGAACTGACCCGAATTTTAGTCGGTTCGGGTTGAAATAAAATTCGGATCGGTTCGGGTCTGAAGGTATTCGGTTCAGATCGATCTTAAAAAATTCGATTCGGATCGGTTCGAATCGGGTTGATCCGAATGCTCAGCCCTAATCATTAGCCAATCGGGAAGTTTCATATTGGCTCGTATGTCGACAGTAGGATATGGCGTGGAATTTGTCCATGTGTTCGCTTTTGATTGGTGAGATGACGCTAGTGCGTTTTCCAAGACCTGCACTTGCAAGTCTCCATCTGTTCAGGTAGACATGCGTCGTGCCGGTCAACTTGCATGGACACAAGTAAGGTTAACCGCTAGATGTCATCTTGACATCGACCATTTAGTTGATATTTGGAGCATACCGTCAGACTCCCACCAGCCCGAAGAAGGGTATAATCGGCCAACCTATATTTTGTTGGCTTTTCGGCAGGTCTAAATTTGGACTTTGAGATCCATCCCAAAAAATTATTAGCGTTACTTACTTAAATCTAGGGTTTTAAATGCCGGGCGGCATGCTCTGTGCCGCCCGGCACGTGCCGGATCCGTCAGGATCCGGCACCGGCCCGTCCGGCACGGAGGGGCGTTTCGTCCTGTGCCGTCCGAAACAAGTTAAAAGCTCGTGAAGGATTGTCAAATCAGCCCTTCACGGGCATTTTTTTTTAATTTTTTTTTTCTCTGTTTTTTTTAAAAAATTTTTTAGTCAGCCTTTCACCTGGCTGTCAAATCAGCCAGGTGCTTGTTTTTTATTTTTGTTTTTGTTTTGCCTTTTTTTTTTTTTCTCTTTTTTTTTGGACCTTTATTTTTTTTTTGTTTACTTAATACTTTAATTTTATTTTATTCAAATTTTAATACCATAAAATTGTAAATATTCTTAATAGGTATGATGAACTTACTTTGGCTAAACTTTAAGCTACCAAAATGAATAATACTATGCTCTCTAACAAATTTTTTAATAAATCTTCTAAAAGCTTATATGCTAAAATTTTAGCAGTAAAGTTGTTATGTGGTGCAATATACGGAGATGATAGTGAGATCAATTATGAAATTGGTGTAAAAATGTATGAATATTAAAAAAAATTTGGAGAGATTTATGGGAGAGTAAAGATTTTCTCAAAATTTTAACCTTTAGTGCAAGTCATCTGTTAGCGCCAAAAAGAGCCATGTATTGATGAATTGAGCTTGTGATTTATTTGGTCCACCAAGGCTGCGGGCCCACCACATGATCATGCTAACCCACAAAGCCCAACAACTGCTATCTGAGGTGTTAGACCGTAAGCGGTACCAACTTTGTAAAAATAAAAATGGACAATTTAACCGCCGTCTTTGATATATCCTAATATTACTTAAGTCATTTCATTTTTATTTTTATTTTTATTTTTTTGCATTTTGTTCCTTTAACACTTTTGATTCATTTATAATATATTTTAATAAATTTATGATATATTTGACAAATTGATATTATAAAATATCTGGTGTTAACTTCTGACATCTCGGCGTATACTTTTGAGATACTTATGTTAAAAAATAACGTTATAACATCTTCTTAATAATTTATAATACTTCCTAGATAATTTTTAACACGCTTTTTTAAAAAAAATTAAACGTAAAATTTTTGGACTTAAGCGTAAAATTTTTTGATAAATGAATATAAATGTAATATATTTAGGTCTTACTGCAAATCTCCCAAATAAAAATCAGCTTCAATATTTTTAATCATAAATATATTAGAGCAAATATAAATAGTTAGGATAGTATTATCGGTTTGTGTTGTAAAATTCAAAATATAAAATGTAATTAAAAGAATTATATATATATAATACCGGTCCGAAAGAAGCTCAAACGCGTGATCTTAAATCCCACGTCAGTAGAATATATATATAAAGTATATGTTTTCATCTCAATATAAAAAAAGAAATATACATTAATTTTGTTCTCCGTCGTCGCGCGCGCCATTCCTCAATCTCCGTTCAACTATGGCTGCGGAGGCCGTCGTCACCGGCGAGCGAGTGGTTGTATTCCTCTTCGTCACCCGCGTCATCGCCGCCGCCCCTCTCACCCTCGCCTTCGAGTCTGCCGGCCTCGCACTCCTCACCATCGCTGGACTTGTTCTAGAGATCTCCGCCGAGAAATCTCCATCCTTCTTCCAACGTTTCAGAACTAGGTGGAACCCCTCTTCTGAATTATGCTAGATTTAGAGTATAGTTTTGCTCTGATCTGTTTCTGATTGCGTCTAATATGGTTTACTGGATCCCACCTTTACTTCTGAGCATTTTACTTGTATAATTATAGTAGATTTGCGATTTTAGCTTCTAAGGGCTTTATTTCATCTCATAAGGATGGCACTTGTAATTCCAAATTTCGTACTATTGCTTGTGACAGGCAATGATTGCATGCATTCTAGATTAGACTCTGTAATTCCATTGAAGATCAATTTTCCGGTTGTTGTTACTGGTTGTCAGCTAAAGTAACCTTCTTATTTCTTTCAATTCAAAGCTCCGCATCTCAACAATGTCATTAGAGTCTCCACTGTTCTTTGTCCTTATGATAGAACTGCTTTTGTTCTCCATTCTTTGATCTTTCTTACATTCTTGGGTACTTAGTTTGTGGTGATTGACTGACTTTATAACTCTTTTAATGGAGTTTCAGATTTCCTTTTCCCTTCAGGAAGACCTAACGCTTTCCTCATTGTTTCCGTAGGCCTGGTGTATCTTCTGGGATACTACTTGGCACAGTGACACTCCCAACTGTCGAGCTTTCAAGGCTGGTACAACTATCAAGGGCACTGTCAAGCCATGATATTGGAAGTGAAGGTATGATGTTTAGTTTCTTATGGCAACACACTAGAAGGTGAATTGCGTATGCAGTTTGTTGCACTGAAAGCAGGACCAACTTGGCAAGGTTTAAGAAAAGACCAGGTAGATTGGTTGCCTTGGTGGTTCACTATTGCCAAATTAAGGATGTAGAGTTGTTGTATCCTAGGGAATAGGCAATAAAGAAACAAATAGAAAGCTGTATTAGCTGTTTGCCTTAATGGCAAGCTCTAGTCCTCGTATCTTCTTGACACATCACTGGACGATGTGTTGTTAAGCTGCTATTGACTCCTGGTCATTTATTGAAGGACATGTGTCTTTCCTTTTGCTTCATGTATGTTTATTCTCATTTGCCACCGGCATTTGTCAAGTCTCCTACTAAAATGAAGTTTGTTACTTGTGATTAATGAACGTTGTGGGCGCTTGGCACTTATTTCCCACAGGAAATTTGAGCAGCAGTTCTTGTTTATTTTTGAGTCGGAGGTCGGCCTCTTAATTTCTGTCTGTCTGTGCTTGGCGTGTGGGTTATTGCATGATGAACAATATTACATCGGAGATACTAAAACACTGACATTGAATCGTAAAAGCACAATGCTTTTGTTAGTAAACCTACTTACCGTACGCTCATGCGACCTCGATTCATTTGTTTTTCTTTCATAGCTACCTAGATTACTATAATTTGAATCTAACTGACTAACTTGTTTTTCTTTCTGTTGTTCCCCAGAGTTTGCATATACAGCCGTGCAATACTGGGTTGTCTCTTCTAGTTGCATTGGTGTGCTTATTTTCATCCATTCAGTATTACGACATAATTCCAGCAGTAAAGATTCTCACCCTGGGAGTTTTGGAGATTCTGTGTACAGCCTGATGTATATCGTGTTATATGTATTCACCTTCTATATGTCATTTTCTGCGAAGTTATACAGTGGTTAGTTTCACGTTCTCTTAAAAGTGAACTGTTAAATAGATTTACTTCAAAACATCTTTTTAAATCATAGGTGTTGCAACTAATGCTATTTTTTATGATCTTATTCAGCTGGACATGCCATTGTTAAAATCCTGTGGCTAGCCTGCCATGGAGTTACAACCACATATCTCCTTAGACGTATTCTTGAAACGTTTCCTTCATGTGCTTCTATAGGTAAGGAACAATGTTTGTTTTCTTGCATGAATCATAACATGTATAATAGATATCTCAATGATTTTTGTTTCGAAAGGAAAGTAGGATTGTTGCGGTATATACCACAGACATACAGTCCGAAATGCGCATGCTTGAGAAGGCAGTCATGTCTGCTAAATGTTGTTTCAACTTGTCATAATTTCTGTAGCTAACTGCTTATTGTTATTTTTGCTGTTGAAATACTAATACACCAAATGTTGATATTTGTAGGTGAAGCTCTTCTAGTTTCCAGTGGTTTGGTGCTGTATTTCAGTGACATTCTAACACATACTCTTTTGAAGGTTGATGGTTTAGCTATCATGTTAAAGGTACTTGTAAACTGAATGTACTACTAACTATTAAGCTAAAAGCTGCTAACGTTTTTCAGATTGATCATATCCAATTACTCTCCAGAGCTGTATTTAGTGAATATGGAAGCAGAAGCGAGGTTAGCACTATCATGCAGGTAAGTCGTTATGAAGATACTAGAGGGGTTCATAGTTTGGACGGCGTTGTAATGATCTTCCTCCTTTCAGGGACTGTTGCTTGGCCTACTCATTTTTCCAGCATTTTACAATTGCATCGTTCGAGCTTGGATTCATTTTAAGAGCAGACCTGCTGTCCAAGATGATGAAGCATGGAGAGATACAGGAATATCTAGATCCATTATATTTTATATTTGCCTTGCAGTAATGTTGATCATTATAGTTCCATCATGGATGGGCTTCGTTCAGGAATTTGATACACATCCTCTATTGTGGTATGTACAGCGTTCGTCCACCCGCAGCAAAGTCTATTTCTAAATTGGGCATGGGTTTTATTGAGCTTTTGCCATTGCTTACACTAATTTCCCTGATAGTTTTGAATTGGGCTTTCTGTTTGATAAGCACCAAATCAGGGATTATAAGCCCTTGGTCTTATCTAAAATCATGTATCTTATTCAACCTTTCATAGTGATATTACAAAATCAACTGTGCTTGAGTTGGGGTTTTATTTAATCCATATTCATTAATTAAAGAGGTTTTACATTTGTCTTTTAATTAAAAATTTGGAGAAAGTACTGGTGACAGTTACACATTTGCTTTCTGCAGGGTGCTCAATTTTGTTTTCGCTGAGCCTCTTAAAAGGCTAACTTTATGCATTTACTGGTTGTGCGTAATTTGTGCTTCTGTGATGCGGTTCTACAACATCTCCAAGAATAGCAAGATTGAGAGGATACTTTTGCGGAAATATTACCATCTTGTGGCGGTTGTTATGTTTGTTCCTGCCCTCCTTCTTCAGGTAATAGATGTTTGAATGTTTCTCTTATTTATTGTTTGGGAGCATCCTTTTCTTGGTTTAATATGGGAATTCCTGCAGCCAAATTTCTTGGATCTATCATTTGGTGCTGCTTTGGGTGCTTTCCTGATATTAGAGATGATTCGAGTAAGTTTTCTTCAATGATCAGAATGCTGTTATTGGTTCCTCCATTGTGCCATGAAATATGGGATTTGGGTTAAGGCTAAGTTTGTTGATTCAACTTAGATATTTTGCTGGTCTGTAACTATGACATGTCCCATGGACTGGGATGAGGTACCAAGCATTATGTGATGATTTATTGTTGGAGGATATTATCCTAATGTTTATCTCCACTCGCAGAAGCTATCATATCAGGGGAAAAAAAAAATACAACGCTCATACTAGAACATAAGACTTGTCTATCTAGATTAGCAATTCTTGCAATAGTATGTCTATGCATATGACGTTAATAGTCCTGGTATCTCTATCTCTAGTTCAAAGTTTAGCAGATGAATTGTTATGTTTCTTTTTCTTTTTCTTTTTTTTTTTTCTTTTTTCTTTTTTCTTTTTTGGAAATCATTCACCTAAAAGGTGACATAAAATTTTCAAAAGAAGGATGCTTCTTTCGACCAATGTTCTAGCCAAATTCCAATTTTCCTCTAAAAATAATTGCCTACCTACTTGTAGCTGATTTGTATTTGGTGATCTGAGTTAAAATTGACTAGATTGCACATATCCAGGGCCAACTAGGGTTTACTGAAAAGAGTTTGTGCACTCTTCCTTCAGGCCATAGACTAGGCCTACTTGGAGCATCTTTATGTTCTCTAAGAATTAAGTTTTCTCAGTCCAGGGTTTCTCTACATCTTGAATGGTCAAACGTTTATGTATAATTGCGATATCAGTATATGTATGCTGTGACCGACATGTTAATAATCAATGCTGTGCTTCTAATTGTTTAGGTTTCTCTAAAACTTATTTCACATGACAAATCCACACAGGTGTTGAAGATACGGCCTCTGGGACATATTATTAACCAATTTATGAATGCATTCACGGACCATCGTGACTCAGAGATTCTAATAATCAGGCATGAAATGTGTGAAGCACCAATTTTGAAAGTTGTTTTACGTCTTATTTTTGCTAACTCGCCTTTGTTTGCAATGACTTGTCTTGCAGTCATTTCTCTCTCTTGCTGGGCTGTGCTCTTCCCAAATGGCTGTCTTCTGAATTTAATGATCGACCACTTGCTCCTTTTGCTGGTATTCTAAGCTTGGGAATCGGTGATACTATGGTGAGTGTGATTCTCCTATACTCCGGATCCCTTATTTCTTCCATTCTCATGTTTATTTGAATTCCTGAAATATTAGTAAAAACTAAAAATAATTGTATAGCTGTTCCCTATATGATTTAAGGAGACTGTTTATTAAATCAGTTGTCTCAGCTGTCTTGGAAACAGTTTTATTGGAACTTTTTCTTCCTTTAAACTGATCTTACTATGTTATTATTCTCTTGCAAGTATATTGGAATTTGAAACATCTTTGCTAGAGATGATAATATGTGATTAGCAAACTTGAATATATAGTTATAAGAAGAGAATTACTTGCACGAACACTTGTCATTTTGCTGATTACTTGTGGATAGATATGAAGTTATGCATGTACGCATGACTTATTTGTGTTATTTATTTCACAGGCTTCTGTGGTTGGGCACAAGTATGGTGTGCTTAGGTGGAGTAAAACTGGAAGTAAGTAGTATCTCGTCTAAGATGATCATAAATACAGTAAACCCCGAATAATCCTTTTGATATTTCATTGTAGGAAAAACCATTGAAGGTACTGCCGCCGGCATAACATCTGTTCTTGTGGCATGCTCCGTGCTTCTTCCGCTCCTGGCTTCAACGGGTTATATACTCTCACAGGTTAGATATTGTTCTTCCTTTTTTTTATTAAAGCCAAATTAGTTTCTCTTGTTTGGCCATATATTCAAATTAATACTTATGAAGTCTAACTGAATAGATGAAAGATGTTTTGGTGCTACTGACTGAATGCTACTGCTGTTGCCAATTTAAGTGGCAGCATTGGAGTCAACACAATGCTACTATTCTCTCCAAAACAACAATAACAACCACCTACTGATAAGTCCGGCATGAGCTGGGTCGGGATTGGTAAAATGTACGCAGCCGTGATGTGGAGGAGGGTGTTTCTATAGAACTTAGGCCTGAAAAACCAACACCTGATCATACAGGCATAGAAATCCGCAAAGCAAGATTTCAAACCGAGGATGTCCAAAACAAGCAGAGGAAGATGCATACAAAAAGTAATTATTGAAAGGGGATAAAACCAAAGACGAGAATAAAAGAATGAGGAAAATAATACTGCAAGGACAACACACACAGAACCCAAATTCTAAGTAGTCTAAAAAACTGTGTTACTAACATGAATTCTTCGTTCTGTGTGATGTTATCTATTCTCAACTTTAACTCAAGCATGTTAGGCCTGCAACCAGGGTCAAACTTGCATTTCATATACTCAGTTTTAGCCTTGTTTAGCTTAAAAACCTTTGATTTCATCGTTGCCCTTTGTCTCTCTCTACCCCAAAAAAAACTACTATGCTATTGTTTTCAGTAAGAACGTAATGCTAATTTCAGTATATCTATTTGGGGGCTTGTGTTTTTCGCTTAATAACCCATAGTTCACAACCTCAGAATTGCACAATTTAGTTTTGATGCTGATTTGAATGAAAATAGGAGCTTTTACATAGTTGCTCTCACTAGAAGGCTTAATTCCTTCCCTGCCATTTGTTGCTAGGTTATTATCTTTTTTTTTTTTTTTTTTTTTTGTTTTTTTTTGGTGGAGATTAACGAGGGAAAACCCCTCGTTAATTTAACTGTTCTGTCATATTGATTGATACTTTGTATAAATGTACAAATTCTTACCAATTCAGTGAAAGTCTAATGATAAACTGTTCTGTCATAACTGCAGCACTGGTTGTCTTTGCTTACGGCAGTCACAGTGAGCGGCTTATTGGAGGCCTATACCGCGCAACTTGACAATGCATTTATTCCGCTTGTGTTCTATAGCCTTCTCTGTTTATGAAACTTAAATGGTGTTCTCATTCTATCAATTCCTTGTGTATATATTTATCTAATCTTTTCCAATTTTGTTTGTCATACCGGCGAGAAGATGGTGATGTATATAGAGCACGATATACAGGCTTCATGGATGACACGATAGATTAGGTGGTGCCGGCCTCATGTCAATATTGTTCTTATAGTGAATTCCGAGCGCTCTTCGGAGGTGAAATTTTTTACAGTCACAGTGATATGTAAGATTGTAGCATCAGCATTCAGTGAACAAATAATAGTACTAACAAGTTGCACCTTTCTTTCATTTGTAATTCTTCATACTGTCCAGTATGCTTTCAACTAGAGTGAATCAAATGCATTATCGTTTCTGCCGTAGGGGGGGTATTGTGTTTTTTATACTCTTTTAAGTCAAAAGGATACTTGTATACCCCTGATCTGATGAAATGATGAAAATATACTTGTCATTTTTCTTGAACGATAAAGACGGTAAATTTTATAAGGGTAATTTTGTCATTTTAAACGATTAAGAAGGTATATTTTTACACTTCCGAATTACCAGGTTGTAAAAACGCAAATGGTCTTTCTGTATTCAGGATTGGCATGTACATCCAAGGTTTTCCACCCGGCATGTGTCGGATCTCGGTGCTGATCCACTGTGCCGAATGTGCCGGTTGTCACATAATTCTATTTTAAATTTTTACTTTGATTTTTATATATATTCTTTCTATAAGCTACAAAAATATTTTTTATAGTAATAAATTATGTATTATTATATATTTTTACTATATAATTATGAACTTTCATATTTAATATTTTATTATTAGTTTTAAATTGTTATTTAAATAATTTTAGTATTTTAAAAATAAAAAATTATATGAATCTGTACAGTCGGCACGGCACGTCTCGAGTTTCGAATTTATTAAAATTCGATTCAGCACAACACATGAAACCTTGGTACCATCACTAGGAATTTAAGTTCGACTGTTGCACTCATTTTCACCATGCACAATCAGTGGGTCTCAGGTGCTTCCAGCAGGCGCTCAACTGTTCAAATTGGCGGACATAAACTTACTAGGTGTTAAAGTGTAAGGTGCCGAATATGTATTGTATGTGTTAAAAATACGTTAAAAAATATTATAAATTTATTAAAAAGGCTTAAATTTTTTTTGAAAGAATTTAAAATTTTAAATAATATTAAAATAATATAGGAGTTTGTAATCGTTTTTAATGTGGGCGGGTATGGACATTTTCCTTCAGATTTGAATGGTGTCTGGTCGAGCCAAGTCGGCAGCAGAATTCCATGCTTGGTTGTCGTGTAGCTGCTAATGGACTCTGTTTTATCAGACTCTGTATTGATGGTGGCACTGAAATGTCTCGACGGCGACCTCTCCTCCAACCATTCCATGCCACGACGCGAGCTCCCGACGCTCGAGTCAGATTCCGACGATCGATCGCTTTTCACCTTAAAAAACAAAATCTCGCAATTAATTGTCTCTACCAAATCTCCTATATAAGCTAGCTCCGTATGATGAACAATACTAACAATGCCCACGATGTTGTTCATCTTCTTATTCTAATCTCTCGTTGCGAAGCCTGGTAAATCTCTTTGTTTTTTATTTATTTTTTGCATTGTCTACTCTTGATTCCGTCAGCGATCAGTTCAGGAACTCATGGTATGATTATGCTTTTAATGCATTCTAGAATTTCTATGATTATTAATAGTTCGAGTTGTTAGGAGATGAAATCTTTGATGTTATTGCTTGATTAGGGATGTTTACAATTTAATTTAAATTTAAGCTTGGAACATGAAAATGTGCCTGAAAGTTTGGAAGGGACCGTTTGTTTGTATCTGTGTACTCCCATAGATTGTCCCAAGACTTCTCCACAAAAAATCATTGGTAAGTTAAACTATTCGTCGTATTCGATGCACAAAAGTGACACATGCGACGCTCAAAGTGAACGTTATTGTTGCCCTTGGCAGGGTGTTGTGCTGGTGGAGCGCGGAGGCTCTCCGCCTGCCCACCATCGTTTGAGACCCGGCTACCCCGATTATTCTCTGCCGAAAGGTCCGAAGGCATAAACGGTACACAATTGTGCCCTTCAACTCGCTAGAAGTATGTGTTTGGGTCCGACGATGGAATTCGGGGCTTAGTGCTAACCAAGTGCCTACCAGCCTATGGAGGTCCACCCCACTGCAGTCTGCAGGTTGGGTTTGACCTCAAAAATGCCAACCAAGAAAGTGAACTTGGTTGTTTTTGTTGGTGAAAGTTTTCGACTCTTTTTTGAAGCTCTTGCATTAGTCAGTTGAATACATAGCCACAACATTGTTTACAGTTTTCAAATATTGTGCATAAGTAGGCTAATTAGCTGTATTTGTTTGCTTTACAAGATCATCAGAACATTAACTCAAAAATTTCTATGACTCTATTGATAGCCAAATTTGTTGTTCACATTAATTTATAGCCTCCAACATGAACTTTTTATTCATTATACTATACATCATTACCCAAATACTCGCTAACGTAGACTCAACGGCTTGTGTGAAAGTGTGCATACCATGAACTGCAATACCCATACTAAGCTCATTCGCCTGAGCCTGATTACATGTTTAGAGTTAATGAATCAGCTCGTTGGTTTGCTTAGATGAGCATGTTTGTGGATTCAAGATTAACTTGGAAACCCGGTCAGTTGTGCTGGCACACATCTTTATAATTTGAATCATATTCGAGTTTAGCTTAGTAAAGTTAACATCATAATTTAAGCAGATTTTGCAAGAGTGTCATTGGGATAATTTGCTTTCTTCATGTGTTAATGCTGTTTTAAGACAGAATTGGTGATTTTTGCACTGAATAAATTGTGCTATGAAATGGCAATTAAAACAAAAATATTAATGTTTTTTTTTCCTAGAAAGATGTGCATAGTTTGAAGGCTTTGTGGAAAATGTGCTAAAGAGAAAGCATATTCAATTAACGAACCAACCAAGCTGCCATGTATATATTGTTTGCTTAAAGGGCTCATCACACCAGCAAAATAGTAGGATTGGAGGGAAAACACGGGAAGTCAGTGTTTGATATGTTGGAGGTGGAGCAAGGGTCATACAAGCAATACAGATTGTTTGGTTAGACGACTTTGGAGTGTGCATACGGGTACGTGTTTACTCTGTAGAATGTATGTAGGGATGCATGTTGCAACTCTATCATTCAGTTAAAAGAAAAGAGAAAATCCCTTAGATGCCTTTTGTAAGAATATAATCTTTTGGTGAAGAAGAAAAACAAAATACCTGGGAGCACCCTCCTTGGTCCTGTTATTAAGAGTTAATCTTTACTTGTTATACCAAAAAGCAATTCAATGTTTTTCCTTTGGCTATAAGCCTAGCAGATGCAATAAAATTGAACATTTTAAAACCATTTTAAGTCGAGTTATAGCTTCATCAACATGCTACATAATTGAAGTAAAGAATGTCATGGAGACAGGAGAGTACACAATTGCCTAGAGGTATGGGGCACTGGATTCTGAAACAGACTTACAGAACAAATCTTTTCTGACCTTGAAGTTTGTAAAATAGTGTTTTGAATTAATGTTTCGATCACTGAAAAAGTTAATCCAAAAATAATTAAGTTTTACTAATCTAAATGTAGATACTACAGAAGATAGTATGACATCTTCCATTAGCCTCATCTAAGCCTTTTATTTCCATTGTTTTTATTTCTTTCCCTTGTCTGTGTTGGTCAACTTTTACTCCAGTGGCTCCCTTGAGCGAAAACTTCAAAGAAGGTTAAATTGATGTCTGCCTTACATTTCAAGACCATGGTTTTCGGTGCCGGACGGCACGTGCCTGTTCCGGCAGTTGTTGGCACGGCACGTGTCAAAATATCTTATATTTGAATTTTCAAATTAATTTTTTATTTTTATTTTTATTTTTTTAAAAATAACAAATAAATATATATCGGCACGAGACCATCGGCACGGTCGGCACGAGACCATCGGCACGGTCGGCACGAGACCATCGGCACGGTCGGCACGTGCCAGGATCTGAGTTTACCGAAACTCGGCTCGGCTCGGCACAAAACCTTGTTCAAGACATTACATAAGTTTGTACAACTGGTCTTGATAATTAAACACCATGTTGAAAAGCTTAAAGCACAGAGAAGGTTTCTGAGGATTGTTGAAGGTTTCATATAGATTTCTATAATAGATCTTGATGATTTGATGGAGTGGAACTCTACCACTTAGAACTAATAATGCATCATGCCTATTCATATCTTGCTTTTTTGCAACTTTGAACCCCTCTTCTGTTAGCAATTTGCCAAAAGTAAAATCTAGCTTTTGCTGATGTCTTTATAATGAGTTCTCTTTAGTTTTGATTAGGTGAACAAAGATAAAGTATTCACCTCGACTGTGTTAAAGATTTTTTTTGAGGCCTTTCTCAAATAGACATATGGCATAGAGAACACACATAGAGCACCGAAATGAAATAACTGTCATCATGCAAATTGCGCATGTTATTTACAATTATTAGCAGTGTCTTAAGTGTACCTTGTGGAGCATGGGCTTATATTGTTGTAATTTTTGGGTATAGGTAGAGCCAGATGGTCTCAAAATGACAAATGAATCATTTATATGGACCAAGTTTGGCCAACTTCGAAAAAGCAAGGGTACTCACTTCCTTCTCTTTTTTTGTCGTTTTTTGTGAGAACAGGACCCATGCTGTCTAGTTCAATAGAGACTACAGAAACTGCAGTAGCTAAAGAAAATTTCATTTTTGCATTAATAGGCCAAGATGTTTTAGTAACAACATGAGAATGCAATATAATTTTGCTGCTTAGTATGATTGTTAATGTTGATACCCATCATCCTGCTTGATTTGGTGCAGGCCTACCATAAGAAAATTGTCCAAGAGATATGATGCTAGAATTATCTCCCTAAAGGCCGGGGAGCCTTATATGAGACCCTGATTATCTCATGATGTTGACCTGGTGGAATTTTAGCCACAAGCTCCAGAGGACTGAGGCGACAGCTTAGCTATGATAAGCCTTTCATTATCTGATGCTTCACGGCAGATTCAAAGATCTTTGGGAGGGGATTTCAAGTGCAACTCAACCTAAATAGGTAAGTTTTGCATTAAATATAGCGTTGAGAAGCATTCATTATAGTCTGGAAGGACGTTGAAGGACAAGCAAGCATACAGTAACATAAAAAGTGAATTTTTACCGCTTGAATGATGGGATCTTCATTGAGTAAGGGCATGCCCTGAATTTAGTGAAGAATTAAACCATAATATCACGCCTCTAAGTTAAGACTTATAAAAGCCCGAGTTGATCCAACATGTCATATGTTCTGCAACACATCAGCTGAACTATTTTGATGTTATGTGCATCCATACAAGAATCGAGCAATATTTCGCTAGTTGAGGTGGGCCCAACATGTACTAGAACTAGCTATGATACGCTTACTCGTACATACAGCGAATACTTATGACCACGGCCATTTTGGTCCGATAGAGTTCAGCTGATCTAATTTTCTGCGCATCACTGAAACCTGTTAGCAAATTCAGCCTTGTCTTAATCTCCAGATCCTCTAAGCACATGTTTAAATTGTACTCTAGGTATTAATCTGTACGTGTATGTCAGCCCTTTCGGTTCGGTAAGTACCTAACCGAACTTTTTATTCGCACCACTGAAAGCCTTTAGCAAATCGGCCATGTCTCAGTCTGGCATTCTGAGCATATTTTTGTGCAAATTTTACCGAGTCTGGAAGCAATTTGGTCTGGTCTTAATCCCTTCATATGCCAGTGACAGATCATCGGATTGAGTAGGCCTTTTCGTATAATTCGTTCCCACAAGTAGTGCTAGTTCACCATTGTTTTCACACTTAAACAGTATCCTGAGCCATTCCTCACATGCTAAGTCCATACTAGGAATCATGTTTCCCGTTTCGGTCTAACTTTAATTGATGGAATCCCAATCAAAATATTTTGAAGGAGACAATTAGATAATCTTTTGTCCATAATAGTTTGATCTTACTATCCTCACACTTGCTTGGTTAAAGCAGAATGCCAACCTAACTCATAGTATTGGTTCATATAATGGTTGTATAAAACCACTCGAACCGAACCGTGATAATTCTTTATGTTGGTTCGGGTTAGATGTCGAGTCGAACTAAACCCAACCCATACTATACACCACCAACTGCTCACTGTACTCCACCAGACAAAACTTAGACAAGCCAGCAAAAACAAATCTCATATGATCAGAGTTTACAAACCCCACTCAAACCTCACCACTATAAATAATAGTTGCTCAGTGCAACATAAGATTAGCACAATATACTCCAAAATAAACCATTAGTGAAGGAAATTCAAAAGGAGCTGAAGCCTGCAGGGACTTAAGATCAGGAAATGGCCAAGTCTCGTATGCTTAAAAAGAACAGCATACTTGAGATTGCTGTTCGGAAGGTGCAGAAGAGCCTGTTACTTTCCGGAGTCAAGTGCACTCCGAGGGGTTTATTTCCACAGGAAGCTGGTGAGCTCGATTTTGTGCCTGGAGATGTGAAGGAGGGACATTTTGCGGTTCTGGCGGTTCGCGGAGAGGAACCAAAGAGATTTGTCGTGTCGTTGCGATGTCTGTCTGATCCGAAGTTCCTGCAGCTGCTGGAGATGGCCGAGGAGGAGTTTGGTTTACGGCAGGAAGGTGCGATCGCTCTGCCTTGCTACCCAAATCAACTGGAGAGGATCATCATGGACAGTGGTGATGCTGCTAAGCATGTCCCATGCCTTCTGTGATGATTGGTTTAGTAGATGAGTAGTGCTATAGCTCCCCAAATATGTCACAAAAACTTTGAAAATCATTCAAGTTTTTGAGCAGCAATGATTCAGTAATTTGGAGATTCGAAAATCTTCTGGATGTGATTGTCATATTGACTTAAGACGTTTGTAACTGATCTATAGAAGAGAAGGAACTGCTATCTTCTTCTGTTTTATCTTTTGTTATTGATAAGATAAGATTCCTATTTCGAAAAATAAAACTGAAAATTTTTATTTGTTATGAGTTAGTAAGTAATTCTAGATTTGAAGCAAGATATAGTTCATAGTGACGTATAAAGTGGACCTGTAGCACAAGTAGTTGCTCTATTATATTTCTCCAGTAGCGTATTGTTTTGGAGAACACAAGGCAAAATCTTACCAGTCTACATAGAATCATAGATCCATTTCTCTAGGATAGGATATAAACGTCAAAATCGTTCTAATAATATATTTGTACAACTTATAATACTAAAGCTAAATAATATATCTTACTATTTCAATATAAATTTTTAATATTATTAAATTTTATATTAATAATTATTAAATATTGTGCGGTTTATGTTCAGTACGAAGTTCTAAATCGACCATTTTTTCTCTCGTATATATTTTCTACATAATTTTCAGATTATATTCCTTTTTATTTGTAGATTTTTTTTAATATCTCTTTTTTTTATTCTATTTGGAAGAAATATCATAAAAAAATTGGCATAATTGATATAATTAAGAATACATTCTAATTTTAAATTGAAAGAGTTACAAATTTTACTAATTATAAATTTTAAACATATTTTTAATTTTTTTAACACACATATCGCGTGTGCGTCATCTACTAGTAATATATAACTAACAAGTGGGATTTACCTCCAAGGTCAGCCCATCTTTTCGAGAAATTTTATAATGCTTCTAGACGTAAGTTTCGAAAAGTACATTAAACTTACTCAAAATTATATTATATGAATTATTTTTTTAAAAAAAAAACTTAATTAAAATTTGTTCAATAAAATAAACATGTAACGTTATAGTCAAAAATAATATTTTAAAAAAATAAATAATATATTAAATAAATAGATAAAAAATACTACACATAAATAAATTAATATTTTTAATAATTATTCGAAATATAGTATGATATATTTTAAAATAGTTAAATATAACAATTATGTATTTTATTTTGTTAAATAATTTTCTAATCGATTTGTTAAAAAAAAACCATTTTTAAATTTGAAGTTGATTTAAATTTAGAAATTGTTTTCGGAGCAGTGTAAAATTTTCCCATCTTTTGGATCAGTTGTCATCCATTAGCGCTCTTCTCTTCAAGAGGTCCGTTCTCTCCCGCGTTATCCAATCGCAATGGCGTCGCTCCTGCGAGCTCAATACATCCCCATTAATGGCGGTCTTTGCTCTATTTCGAAAGCTCCCAGAGAGCATTGGCACATCGTGAGTTCAATCCTCTGTCAGTCCCGACCATCTCCGTCGAAACTCGGGAGCTCCGTTACGGAATTCGGGTCGAAATTCGTCAAGTTGGCGTTCTCCAGCGCTCTCGCTCTTGGAATCTCTTTGTCAGGTATTCATGCCGATTATTGTGGCTGTTCTTTTGTATCTTTTAAGCTACACAGGGACATTATTTTCAACATATATACCTGTTGTCTGCTATTGTGAGTTCATTGGCTTAGATTGAGAATGTTCTGAGGAAATTTGCAGGAGTTGGATCAGTTGATGCGAAGGTAGGGGTTAATAAACCCGAACTGCTTCCCAAGGAATTGACGACTGTCATTGATGTGGCCGGTTTCCTTTCAGCAGGCCAGGTAATGGATATATTCTGGTAATTCTTATCCTCGCTTGCATTAAAGAAATAGTTCTCTTATACGACTTGTTATTAAGCAGTTCATATGTGACTGTTAGGACCTATCTATGTATCTTCTTTTTTTCTTGTTTTTTCTTTTTTTTTTTAAAATTTTAACCTGTTAGTGGTGCATCTTACAAAACAAAATTAATGACGAGTCCTAATATTTATAACTTTTAGGAGATTCGGCTTCAGCAGATGATTACTGATCTCGAGAAGGACACGGGATTTAAGCTTAGAATTCTTGCGCAGAACTATCCCGAGACTCCAGGTAAAGTCGAAGATTATGTTTGACATATGGTCCTGGGTGGTTTGATTTCTGATACATTTATCTGATAAATATCACATGCAATTCTACCTAGACTTTTTGCCAGAACAGCTTTTTATAATATGTTTGTCAATATATCTCATATCTTTTTATTTCTCTAAACAGAAGTGTTCATAATTTGTATCCACCTGAGTTGGGTTGATCCTGATGTTGAACTTACTAAAGAAAAAAGCCTGCATATGCAGCTTAAGTGGCTGCTAAGTCGCATTTTTAGCTGCCATTCTATAAATTTATTAATGCTGACATGTCAATGACACTCTACAGACCCGGATGCATAGCAAATTGTATGAGTTCGAGCATTTTGAATCGCTCACCTGCTTATCGTGTTTCTATATGATCTCTGTAACTTGATTGCTTTCTTATTCTTTGTTTTGCAGGATTAGCAATCAGAGACTACTGGCAAGTAGATGATAGAACTGTAGTCTTTGTTGCTGATCCAACCTTTGGTGTGTATACGGCCTAATATCACTTTCCACTGTTTTTTTTTTTTTTTTTTTTTTTTTTTTTAAGCAAAGTCACCATTGTACAATTTCCAGAGCGTTGTCTCGCCCTGGTCACCATAGCAATTGGGGAGGGGTCAAGGGACAAGATACAAACATAAGCTCTGGTATAACATTAGACTCAAGTGAGAAATTATAAAACTCTCGGATAGGGGACCTCGGAAGTATCTCTGCGCAAAATAGTCTGTAATTCCTCATCAATGTAGTTCGGATGGTCAATGTACAAAAGAGCCTCGAAACCCCCAAGCATGGGAAGTAATCCAATATGCAGCCTGATTGCCTTCTCGATGAGTGTGTGACAAACAATACCTCGATCTGAGGATGTGTCTGAATGCAGTCCAGATGGTCAATGAAAAAAAGAGCCTCGAAACCTCCAAGCATGGGAAGCAATCCAGTATGCAGCCTGATTGCCTTCCCAATGAGTGTGTGACAAACAATACCTCGATCTGAGGATGTGTCTGATGGCCTGTAGATGAGTGGTGTAACTCACATGACCTGGTTGTGAACCATGCGAACAAGCATCTATATTTTCCACTTACAAATTAGTTCTTTCTTGAAATAGTTCAACTGACAATCCAAGCTGCAGCATTGAAATGTCAATAATGGATATCAGCTCTGACCCAAAAAAAAATGGCTATTAGCTATTTTCTTTCAGTATATATCTAAATCAAGAAGAAATGGCACCTATATCAGCAATATAGCTATACTGTTACTGCTCATATCAAAATAGTGTATCATTTATTAAAGACCTATATTCTGTGACACATGCTTCTCTCAGGAAAGTAGGTTAAATTCTTCCCTTCTTACTTAATTTTCAATTTTTTAGTTCTTCCCTTAAGAGGCTGCTAATTATTTAATATGGAACTGTTTGCAGGAAATATTTTGAATTTTAATGTAGGTGCTTCTGTAGATCTAGACATACCTAGAAGCTTCTGGAGTCGACTAGCTGGAAAGTACGGAAACATGTTTTATTGGAAAGAGAAGGTAGTTAAGAAATTTTGCTGTCGTTTTGATGCTACATGCGGATATTAGATGATTTTTGTAGGTTACTTATTCATATCCTTTGCGAGCGATCCTACTCTTCATAATCTTCATTTGACCCGTAATCCTCGTTAAAATTCTACGATTATCTGTAACTAACTTGAGCTTCATCTGGTCTATACTGACATTCACCAATCCGGACAGAATGCGATCTTATTATTCCACTCAGAAATGTTGGCGACTAACCTTAATTCTTTTATCTTTCTATTAATTTCTCTAGCTGCTTGAGATCTATCTGTAATCTGACGATCGATATTCTTTTCTTTCGCACATTGTTGCTGCAGGGTGAAGATGCATCTATTGAAGCCGCCGTTACAGCAATATCGACTTGCTTAAGAGAACCAGTCGGAGCCGCCAAATGTTCTGAGGTCAAGTAACCCTTGAGCCATATACTTAGAAATAATTGGTGTCTGAGTATACAATGAAATTTAAGAGAAAAAAACATACTTAGGTAGCTGTTATAAACTTCAAGTTGTCCAAGTTAGAGTTTACAATGGACCATCCATGTTCATAAAGCTTGTACCTGTTGAATCTTTTTTTTTTTTGGTTGAGATTATCCTGAAAATTCTTCCCGTAATTGGTCTACTTTGTACGACTGTCGTAAGATATAAATTTATGGATGGTATCAATCCATGTACCTTCAATCCAAGAATAAATCATTAAAATTATTATAAAATTAAAAAGTATAATAAATTAGTATATTTATTATTATTAATTGTATCAACTTGCTTGTTATTATTATTATTGTTTTATTCATATTTCTTTTTATTTTATTTAAAGAAAATAAATTTATTATTTTTTATTATTTGTTAAAATATTTTTTTTATTTTTAATATCTATAAGATAAATTTATAACATTGATATAAATATATTAATTTATTTATAATAATATATTAAAATTTAAATTTTTTAGAAATAATAATTATAATAATCATCACTAAATATTAATCTCTCATTTTTCTTCCAGTTTCTAGTTTTTGATGAAAAAGTGAAAAAAAAATTACTTAGAAAATGGAAAGTGAAAAGAAACTCAATTCCTCACTATATTATTTTTGTATTTAAAGTAAATATAAAAAAGACTGAATTTTTAATTACTTTTCAATTTTTTTAAAATAACTAATAAAATTAATTTTTCAATTTTTTTCACTTTTCAATTTTTACTTTCATCTTTAAGTAAACAGGTCCTTACATGGGCCTAAAGCAGAAGGATTTCTTAAAGGTTTTAAGGCCTCTAATTAGGAAATTGTAACATAATACAAATAATACATGTAATATATCTACGGTTTATATCTTTCTAAGTAGCCATAAAATTAAGGTTTTCTAAGTCGAGCTGATCCGAGTTTAAGTAATCTCAGTTTCTGGCCGTGCCATGACAACTGTACTAATATATATTATTATTATTTTAAAAATAAAAGTAAAAAAAAAAAAAAAACTAAAATTAATTTAATAGATCGTATCTTGTCATATCTTACTGTACCAATAACTATCAGAATATGTATGTGTCATCAGATATACAAGTCCCAATGGACTCGAAAATTATTCGTGAACCACATATAAAATTATCAAAAGTCATAAGTCTTTGGCTTCTTATATCTTTTTTCAAAAATCGTCTGCATCACTGAGATATTCGGTAATTGCTTAATAGAACGTCTTTACTTGATCATAGTATATTACTTTTTCAAGTTTCTTAATTAAGTTTTAGTAATATCTTATATTAAACATATCACATGCTGTAATAAGAACAAAATAAAATAAATGCTTGTCATATTTATGATTTATAAGTAATGGCACGTAAAGTTAAGATTTTATAACATCCAATTATATGTGCATATGTGAGAGTTTATAAATAAATTATATATATATATATTATTTATTTATTTATTTAAGTTTATATTTGAAAGAGTCGTTCCATCTTTTTCATTTTGAATAAAAACTTCTCATCTATATTATTTTTTAATTTGGTTACTCACATGTTCAATTGTTGATATAGTTCTTACTATAAAAGAGAAATGCCATATCAATCCATATTTTAAAAAAAAATATACAAGCCAGTCTTTCATCTCAAAATTTTTAAAAAACAATCATTTTCTTAAAATTATGTTAAGATATTTTCACTATTATATAAATATTTTCACTATTATATAAATATTTCTTAAAAATATATTAATATGATTATTTTAAAATTTTTAAAATATATTTTTAAATAGATATTTTTGAGATTTTAAAATCTTAATAGAATAATAGATAATCTACTCAGATTTTAAAATTTTAAAATATCAATTTATAAGTATTTTTTTTGGAGAATGCTGAATACGAAAGTAAATGTAATATGACATACGATCTTTTTTGTATTCAAAATTTTTCTAAAATATTTTTATAAATAATATTTTTAAAAATAAAAATAAGAAATTAAAAATTAAAAATTTATATTTGTAAAATTGACGAGGTTGATATGCAAATCCTCGGTATAAACAAAGCACTTGTTAGTTGTTATAAGTTGTGGGGGCCCGAGTAGCCGTGTAATGTTTTTAATTCTAATTCGCTGACAATACGCGTTCTCAGAAATGGCCGGTCGTTAAATCGTCGGCTTTCTTTTCTTTCGTTCGTTGGCGGGACTTCAACTC
Organism: Xerophyta viscosa; assembly: GCA_002076135.1. Lineage (NCBI taxonomy): Eukaryota > Viridiplantae > Streptophyta > Magnoliopsida > Pandanales > Velloziaceae > Xerophyta > Xerophyta viscosa. The sequence continues at coordinate 165,908 of MJHO01000198.1, read as the reverse complement.
TCTAAGCGATCTCGCCGCCCGATTTGATCATCTCCGATGAATCCGGTGACGGAGAACGACGATAAGGCGGTGCTAGAGGCGGCGGCGAAGGTGGTGGCTGAGGTATCAAGCATGGCGGAGTTTCGCGGGCCGCTGAGGAGACAGTGCGGTGACCTCGCGCGTCGCGTGCGGCTGCTCGGATCGCTCTTCGACGAGCTCCGGGAAGATAAGGAGATTCGTGGCATCTCTGGACTCGTCGCCGCCATCGCTTCCGCCCGCGATCTCCTCCGTTCGGTCAACGATGGCAGCAAACTCTACCAGGTTTGACTTTTCATCTCATCATCTGGATGTGGAAATATTTGTTACAGTTCACGGGAGTGATTATGAACTACTGGTGTATGAAATGAAGTTGACTCTCTGAAGGATCTTGCGGTTGTGAGTACAACTTTGTTAAAACGAATGCTATTTATATATAATATCCTGTAAGGATATTAGGTATCGCAATTCAGAAATCTGAACTCTCTATACCTATGAACACAATTTTGTAAAAGTCTGGATTATTTATATGATCTTGTAGGGATATCATCTTAAGTTTGCCGCTTCAGATATCTGAATTTTCTGTAGCTGTAACACAATTTTGTTTAACTTTTGGTTATTATTCCTGAACCTCTCAATATTTATATATGCTGTTTCAGGCTCTACATGTGGAACTGTTTACTAGTAAATTGCAAGATGCTACGGAGAAAATTGAGAAGGCCCTAAGTCAAGTTCCATATGATGAACTCGACATATCAGAAGAAGTTAGAGAAACGGTAGAACCAATCGATCTCTTGTTTTACTGGATTGTACATATTATCTCTTTCTCTTTCTGATAATTGTTTTGAAAATATACATTTATTGGAAAGGACTATCAGTAACTGAAGAATCTTGGCTCCCACCTCCTAGGACTAGTATCGCAGTTTATCGTTCAGATAATGTAATCTTTCCATGATATTCTACCTTTGCTTTAGTTTTCAGTTCTTGGGAATTAATTGTTGGCATCACTCATACTCCCAAACATAGGGATAACTTGGTGTTTTGCTGATCTCTCACTTTTTATGACCAGGCTTGAGCTAAAATTAAATGCCTCAAGGAGGGATACTTTTAGTTTGTAACTGTATTTCTGTTTTTGCACTATTTGAAATTCAATTTGAAAACATCAAATATTGCTTATGTGGAGCATTGTGAAGTATCCTCAGATAATCATCACATGATTGTCTCTGAGTTCTAGATAGAGCCAACATAGACTTGTTTGCATGTTACAGGGAGGGAAAAAAAAAGAAGAGGAATCCACATTATTACTTAAAACCAACAATTTATTGTACCTTAGCTGATATACAAGCTTACCATTCATTTGGAAAAGTACTGCTCTACTCAATCCCTTCATGAAAATTATCATGTAAATGCATTTGAAGAGTGCCCATATAATTAGTCATGGAATTTAGGAATTGCTTTCCATAACATTGTAATTGTTGACATTCATTGAGGAGCCTTTAACAGGTTGAACTAGTTCATACGCTGTTACAAAGATCGAGAGGAAGCAACGACATGCCTGATTTACAGCTACATGGAGATCTTTCCTTGGCACTTCATGAGGACCATTATGACCCTGCTGTGCTCCATAGACTTTCCGATAAATTGCAACTAAGGACACTCAATGATATGAAAAAAGAGTCCGTAGCGTTGCATGAGATGGTAATATCTAGTGATGGTGAACCTGATCCCTGCCTTGCGGAGATGTCATCCTTGCTAAAGAAGCTGAAAGATACCGTTTTAGTGGATGATCTGAATTCTGATGCTATGGAAAAGAAACCAAGCATTTTCAAACATAGGTCTCCTGTGATACCGGATGATTTCCGGTGTCCCATATCTCTTGAACTGATGAGAGACCCTGTCATTGTCTCCACCGGACAGGTTAGAGGCATTTTATATTCGACGTTGTAGATTTATCCTTGGTTTTACATAGTGCTGATATTTTTATTTATTTTGTTTCTAAATTTACCAAGACATTCGAGCGATCATGCATTCAGAAATGGCTTGATGCTGGGCACAGAACATGCCCAAAGACACAGCAGAACTTGGCTCACACTGCCCTTACTCCCAATTTTGTCTTGAAGAGCCTAATTACTCAGTGGTGTGAGGAGAATGGAATCGAAGTGCCGAAGAAGCAAGGGGGGTCTAGGGATAAGAAATCGGCATCTGACTGTGACCTTGCGAGCATCCGTGCTCTTCTAGAAAAACTGGAGAGCAGGAACCCGGAAGAACAAAGAGCAGCTGCTGGCGAAATTAGGCTGCTTGCGAAGAGAAATGCTGACAACAGAATATGCATTGCTGAAGCCGGGGCAATCCCCTTGCTTGTAGAGCTTCTAACCTCCCCCGATCTAAGGACGCAAGAGCATGCCGTCACTGCACTCCTGAACCTTTCAATTAACGAGAAGAACAAAAGCAGCATTGTGGATGCTGGAGCAATTCCGGAAATCGTGGACGTGCTCAAGAAAGGTAGTATGGAAGCAAGGGAGAATGCGGCTGCCACACTCTTCAGTCTTTCGGTTATGGATAGGAACAAAGGCACCATTGGAGCTGCTGCGATACCTGCGTTGATCGACTTGCTGTGCCAAGGGACTCCCCGAGGTAAGAAAGATGCTGCAACTGCATTATTCAACATCTGTGTACATCCAATGAACAAAGTCAGAGCTGTGAAAGCTGGAATTGTGGAGCACCTTATGCAGTTCGTCGTGGATCCCAGTGCGGGATTAATTGACGAAGCGCTCGCAGTACTTGCCGTTCTCGCAAGTCATCAAGATGGAAGTGAGGCTGTCGGACGGTTGGATGCGATACCTCCTTTGATTGAAATAATCCGAACCGGTTCCTCGAGAAACCGGGAGAATGCAGCCTCGGTATTATGGTCGCTATGCAGCGGCGATGTACAGCAGCTGAAGGCGGCGAGGGAGTTAGGAGCGGAAGAAGTTCTGAAGGGGTTAGCTGATAGTGGATCTGACCGCGCTAAGAGAAAAGCTGGGAGCCTTTTGGAGTTGATGCAACAGGACCAAGAGACTAGCAATGAAGGTTGAAGTTTACAGTCTAGGCAAGGATTTTATGGTAGACAAATATATGCTCCTCTTTTTCACAATCATACACAACCGTAATTATGCAACTTTGGATATTTATCGCATGTAAATATCAAAAAAAAAAACAAGGGGGGAAATGTCAAAGTGTGAGGTCAAGAAATGCAACTTTGAATGTATACGAGTGGTTTTTGTAATATCAGAATTTTAGGAAAATTCAGTCGTGTGTGCGTACCATCAAATGGGAATAATTTGTGTGCAGTTCTCTCTCTCTCTCTTATTAATGTGGATTGGATTGGTTTTTTAAGTGAGTTACCATCCGGTACACGTGAGCGCCGTGCGCAACACATCCTTAGAGGTTATTTCTTAAAAAATATTGAATATAAAATTTATAAATTTTGGTAAAATTTAAAATTTGACCATTCAAATTTTTTAAAATAAATATTTTGAATTCAGAATTTTTAACGAATTTAAAATTATTTTAAATCAGCTAATACTTTAGGACTTCAAAATATTTATTACAAATATTTTTTCAAAAAACTTCTAATGCCAAAATTATATATCACATCAAAATTTATAATTTTAATCTTTAATTTTTTTTCCCAAAAAAAAAAAAACCCAACAGTGCACTACACTGAGACGGGTTCAAATTCTGGTAAAGCCAGTCGAAATGTCCATCGCGAGTTGGCGGACATAACGCTAACCGCCTCAGAGTATGAAAAAAGAGAACGCTTCGCACATTGCGTTCATCTTTAGCCACCAACTGGGTGATCAGTAAACTGATGTGTACCGTATACGGTAGAATTATACAATACACACCAGCGTACAGAATCAAAATTGTCATAAACCATGGTCTTACTCCGTTGTCTCCAACTCAACAAGGAGAGGAGAACACCGCCCCTTAAGCAGCTCGCTTATTTTCAATTACCTGGTTGGTTGGTAGATCCTCAACCTTGCATCGATCAATACAGTAAGTAAATCTACAAAACCATCTCAAAAACAGCATCCTGCAGCCACTGAAGAGTGCAAATGATGCCGTTAAAAGAGAGTGCGCAGCACAATGATGCCGATAGAGTGAGCAGCTGAGGTCCAAAGTAACCACACATCGGTCTGGATTCTGGCGTCTGCATCCGGCAGTGAAGCATAGACAAGCCCAGCCCCAGGTTATGCAGGTCGGCATAGACAACGGGCAGGCCCAGCTGCCTAGCAGCATAATATATCGATCCAATAGAATATCCGATGAACTTAAGTAAATAGTACTGTTGCAAAGATCCAATAGGATATCCGTGAAGGTCGTAATATAGATGATATCTACAGAATTAAGCAAGTGTTATAGCCGTATCTCCGGATGAAAGCTCTTTACTCTTGTATATCAACAACACAACCAAAGCTTATAATGAGCTTTTTGCTTTTAAAACCTCCTTCGGCGACAATTCAATCAGACAAACTAGCCTTACTCCTCAGATGTTCCTTGAAGTCCATGATATCACCCTCCCAGCGTGTAACCGCTTGATTTTCGCACACCCAGATTTCATGGGCCACCTGATTGATGAGCCTGAAGTCGTGACTGACTAAAACCATCCCACCGTCCCACTCGTTCAATGCATCCGCCAAAGAATCTATGGTCTCAATGTCCAGATGGTTAGTAGGCTCATCCAGTAAAAGCAGGTGCGGTTCCCTCCAAGCCAACCAAGCAAAGATCACACGACTTCTCTGGCCGTCCGATAAGTTCTTCATGGGCATCACTTGTGCTTTCCCGCTCAACCCAAACCGCCCCACCGCCGCTCTCATCTTCTCCTCCTCATTTCCAGGGTATTCCTTCATCATGTACTGTAGTGCTGACATATCCAAATCGAGCTTCTCTGCTAAGTGCTGATGGAATTGCGCAATCCGTAAATGATTGTGGCGCCTCACCATCCCGTCCAGAGGAACTAGGTCACCCGTCATCAGCTTAAGCAGTGTACTTTTGCCTGCTCCATTCGGTCCCACCAACGCTATTCTTGAATCAAGGTCTACCCCAAAGTCGAGATGTTTGTAGATAAGATTCTCAGGAGCGTACCCAAAGGTCACGTCCACGAATTGAAGCACCGGAGGTGGAAGTTTGCCAACATCTACGAATCGGAAGACTAAGACTCGGTCTTTCACTACTTTCTCTGTAAGGCCACCTCTCTCCATTTTAGCTAAAGTCTTCTCCTTACTCTGGGCCTGGCGGGCAAGCTTAGCAGAGCCGTGACCAAAGCGACATACTCTTTCATGGCCCCAATCTGCTCTTGCTCCCACTTGTACTGCTTCATCTGGTTCTCTTCCAGATCGGCACGAGCCTGGACATACTGATCATAGTTGCCAGTGTAAAACTTGAGCTTCTTGTTCTGCATATGGATAATGTTGGTGCAGACACCATTCAGGAAATCCTGGGAGTGAGAAATTACAACCAAGATTCTGTCGAACTTCTTCAAGGTCTCTTCCAACCAAACACAGGCTTCTAGATCTATGTAATAGTCGGAAGAAAACGATGAGATCCAATTAAAGAGAGAAGATAGAAACAGATGCTCAATTTTCTCAGATATGGCAACTTATCTAGATCAACTCAATGCCTCACATAACATGAAAATCATATTTAAAGGACAGCAGACCACCGTCAACTTTTTCTTATGAAGTCCACCATAATCTACAGTAAGATCAGATAAACCCTAAAGTACATACACTATCAAAGAACACAACGCTAATGAATTCCAAACTGTTTGGTGGAGGCATTATGTCTCCTAAATCACAAAATCAGAGTCAGCCTGAAGGCAGCATAGTGAAGGTTATGTAACTGCCTTGCAGTTCAACTACTTTTAGTTAGTGTTTTGAGGGCATTTCTAATCGCCACTGAACTCAACTAGGAACAACTAGCTGATTTGAGATTTATGCAAAAAGTACCTTAGGAAATATAATGATTTACAAATGAAAATATGAACAAATCAAAACATAAGAGACGGGCTTACTTAGTGGAATCGGGTTCACATTGCAAATATAGTTAAGAATAATGCAGCACTACAACCATAACAGACACTATTAAGACTTTTCTAATACATAGTCGTTAATTACAAGTGCATCCGACAAATTATGACTATTTGCAATCTGGAATGGAAATTGGACACAGAAAAAAAATTAAGACTTCCAAAACAGATGAACAAGTGCATGTAACCGAATTTTCTGATCAGAAGGAAATTTTCACATCTTACCAAGATGATTTGTAGGTTCATCAAGAAGAAGAATAGTAGGATTCATAAACAACGCCCGAGCTAGTGCAATTCTCATTCCCAGCCGCCAGAGAAGTCCCGAGTCTTCTTAGATTGCATTTGTTTGTTGAAACCAAGTCCAAATAATATCTCAGCTGCACGTTTCTCGGCAGTTGAGGCATCCATGGCATCCAAGCGCTCATAGATGCGATCCAAAGCCTCACCACCGCGGCACCGCCACCATCCTATGTGTAATAGCGTAACAAACGAAATAAGAAAACCTTCTTCCAATTAACCAAAAAAAATAAATTTACAAATTCAACAAGGCCGAACTATGCTAGTGAACTCACTTCTGCAGCCAGTCTTTGAGCTTCTTTCTCCAGTTTCAGCCGCTCCTCATCACAGCTTATGACAGCTTCAAGTGCAGATATATCTGATGCTTCAATTTCACAGGTAAGCTGATATATGTCCATATGTTCAGGTATTGGAAGCTCTCTGCATTCAATTGCTGTGAGCAGAGTTGATTTACCACAGCCATTAAGTCCTAGCAAACCATAGCGCCTGAAAAGATATAGCATTAAACCCAAGCTTGCAATTGAACAAATTTATGCACAGCCATAGATTCCCATTTCAAAGTACCTTCCATAATTCAGTTCGAGCTCTGAATCCACTATGAGATCGTGCCCATGGAATGTGACAGACAGTGAGTCAATCTGTTTGGCCATCAAACGCAATGTGATGTTAGAAGAGCAAATTCCAGAGAAAGTCGAGCATAATTCATATTGTCACATAAGAATCTTCCAGTATGATTCGTATTCTGGATGCTCATATCCAAACACATCCCCAAAAATGGGTAATCTTAAGCGATGTTTTCTATTTAATCCTGATGCCTTATCTGTATAGCTCAGTCCAAGTATTGTTAAAGCAAAGAGGTGTAAACTTACTAAGTGCATGAACCAGCATACAGCATACACACCAAAGGACAGACGAGTAAAGCAAGTTCAAAATAGCCACATCTACTTAAAACAAAGTACTCAATGCGTATCTTTTCTATCTCCTAATAGAATCAGAGTAACTAGAACCCTGTACAATAAAACCAAACTAGCCAAAGTAAAATTGAAACGTGCCAAAAAATTAGTTTAACAAGGAAATCTAAAGCGGATTTTTCCATAAGTATACAGCTACACTAAGTTGAAGTGATTTCATAATTGATCACTTGTTTTGCAGATACGATTTCTGTTTGCATAATAGGGATACATGTATAACATTAACATATAATACAAAATTAGTGCTCTTAATCTAACAATTCCTTACAAAATAAGGCTTCTATGACTATAATAGAGTAGCAAGTAACATTCACAGCGCTCAGTCTAGAAGAAGAAAGATTACAAACATGAATATCTCTGGACAGTGGATGGGAAACAAGGACTCCTGTGCACGTTCGATCTGATATACGCAGCGATCAACGGCTTCCGTCGCTTTATCAACGGGATAATTCTGAGCCTCAGCGCCTTCGACGAAGCAGCCGCTTTACCTCCTCTCTTAGCTGCCGCCGCTGCTTTCTTCTGCGCCGCCTTCTTCTTGCTCTCGTCCGACACCATCTCTTTCTCCTAGCTCAGCAAATCGAATATAAGCGAAGACTATAAACATTTTCACATCAGAATGATCAACAAACACAAAATCCACGGGAACTTACAAAAACAAAAAAAAAGGGGACGAATCACACAGATAAGCTTGACGATGATCGAGAACTAACGTCAATATGATACAGATCCGATCTAACAACTTATAGATAGATTTCTCGATTTGTGAGTAACTTATCAGTGAGAAAAAGAGAGACCTCCACAGAAAGACTGAAGGTGGTTCGAGGGGTTCCGAAAAGGACGGAGTCTTGAGATATTTATAGAGGGGAGGAATTTTAGGCACGTGGGTGGCAATTGATGCCGGTTCGAAGTTCGACCGAGCCGGTTTGTTTGGTTCGATGGGAACTGGAGTTGTTGGGTTGGACCTGAAATCCTGTTTGGTTGGGCTTTAGCCCATATAGTGTTTATACAACATGTTGTCTCCGTCTTTTTTCTAGGGTGCGTTTAGTTATACCGTGTATCTCTATTTAGTTTGTTTGGCTAGTATCTTTATCTAGCTGCTAATATAATGTAATTAGCTTATTTAACTGAATTAAATCTGACCATCTAATAGAGAGTATTATATGAAATTGTAAGGAAGTTGATCCATGCCCGTATACAAGAGCTATTTAAGAATTAACTAACTATGGACTTCCATGCAAGGAGGGGCCTCATCTTGCTTCCTTTATAGACCTTCTCGCCATGTCTCATGTTGTTTCTAATAATAGTTTTTCATTTATCTACAGTTTTTTGGAATAATGACAAAATCCTGCTTTTCGAACAAATAAGTTCATATATTTTTTACTTTTTTCAAAAAAATTCTGGTTGAAAGCTAAAGATTATTATACAACGCTAGTTTAGTGTTTCAAACGGTTAGTATATTATTGTTAGTACTTATATTGTAGTATTCGGACTGAAATGTTACAAACGCACTATTTTACCATTTCTGTAAACAAAAAAAAAAAAGTTTTTAAGACAAGCTAAAATAGTGTTTCGGAAAGCTAAATTAGTTTTTTTTTTTTTTTTTTTTTTCATTTGAGCGTTGATTTGTTCAAATTTTGCGAAAAAAAAATCGTTTTTGGACAAAACTTTTTTTTTTTCTTCTTCCCTCCTTAGTATGTATGTATGCTAGATAATGTTTGTTGTTCTTAACATATTTGGCACTTTTTACTTCAACCCTGAATTTAGCGATAGATTTTAAATATGGTGCTGGCCCATTTTGCAAACCACGTGAAACTATCCTTATTTTCAACAATATTTTTTTTCTTCAAATTATGAAAATACGGGTGAGAATGGCAGTTACATACGCCACTTAATCCCAACCATCGGATGAGATTTATAAGCCGGGTGAGCCGTCTGATGAGGGTAGCCGCAGGTGAGGCTATGGAGTTACAAGACTTGGTTTGCAATCAATTTCTCACTTAATTTACTATACTTTTAGTTCTTTTTTTTGGTATTTTCTTCTAATTAGAGTTATTTTTAAATTATTAATGATAATCGTGGCTCAAATTAAACTTCATACCAAAAAATAGTAGTTGTGGCTTGAACGTGTTTGTGATCTGATCTCCAACTCCGGTGAATTTATCGACCTGAATGAAATGGATTCCTAAGTTGAAGCCTGGTTATCGGCCCATAAAAGAGGCGATATCATTTCGATCCCGGCCCGTTCACCAGCATAGCGATCGATGTTTAGTCCCTGATAGCACATCCATGTTACCATTTCGTGTTCTTCAAACCCTAGCGCCACCAGTTTAGCGTCTCTTCGGAGACATCCGATAAAATTGGAACGATACAGAGAAGATTAGCATGGCCCCTGCGCAAGGATGACACGCACAAATCGAGAAATGGTCCAAATTTTTTTTGCATTTTTTTCTTTTTAGATTAATTCTTGGTTGTGTTTTTTTCTGCTTCGATCGATGATCGTTTTCCTCGCTTATCAGCCTTTGATTTTATGATTTTATGATTTTTATTTAATTTTTTTCGCATTTGTTTATGTTCTTTGTCTGATTCATTATAGCTTCTGTTCTTCTGCTTTGATCGATGACTGTTTTTCTAATCGCTTATCAGCCTTCGGTTTAACGATTTTAACTTTTTTTTTTTTGGCATTCTGTATAGTTCTTTTTCACATTCATTCTATCTTATGTTCTTCTGCTTCGATCGACGATCGTTTTCTAATCGCTTATCCGCCTTCGATTTTTATCATTTTTAAGCTTTTCATTCTTTTTGGTTCTGTTTTACGATAATTTGTAGTGGTACCCTGTTTTCTTTAGCCTTTGTCCTTCGTGATTAGATCTATGTCTTTCCGTGGTGTTATATGATGTTATCGTCTATAAATTTACCAAATAATTTCTATGAACTGGAAGTTAATCAGGAACTTCGTAAGACATCATTTCAGATTTTACAGCCAGTTAATTTAAGAATTCAAGTGTATGTAGCTTGTTTGGGCAATGCTATAAACTGCAAATATATTTATTGTAATCCCTATCATATATTTCTCACAAACAAGTAAAATTATCATTTAGTTATATGTGACAGCAACTATAAAAGCTTTGTTTCACTATGTGTGGTTAGCTATCGATCATGTAAGTTATTGTATTATAATACGACTCTTTTCAAGTCCAGTATAGTAAGATTTTTCTTATCATTACTAAAATACTTGTGGAATTATATGAACAATTATTACGTATAGTCTATCTTTAGCCTCCATTCCACATTTCAAACAAGTTGTTACTTGTTAGTCATTCATAGTTTTTCTAGGAAGAATGAATCCCTAGCTGAGTAATATTCTTAACGATATCAAAGGATTGCCGGCTCCTATCAAGAAGGTGTAGGAAGGCTCAAGAACAATGGTTTATAGAGTATAGTGGTGTACAAAAGATCCGATGCTTTGTCGTTGTTACTTGTGTTTGTTGTGCTAAAAGATTGCCATGGTGCTCTATTTGTTGTGAATTTCTATATCTTTTCATCCTGCATTGTGGTTAGAGAGATTGTGTAAAAGTGGGAACTGAGAAAGTATTCCACTTGATGAATCTGTTGCATTTTGACATGCTTGCATGTTGTAACATTTGCTTTGTTGTTCTTGTTGTTTATTGTGCTAAAAGATTGTCGTAGTTCTCTATGTATTGTGAGTTTCTATATAATATTGTGAGTTTCATGTTAAAATTTTGTATGGTGTTTTTTTTTTCAACTTGTTCTGTTGATTCAGTTCTGCTCCAACATTGAAATACAATGGTTAAGAGTCCTGCTTTCTCTCAGAATAGTTAACATATATGATGTTGTCACACTCAAGCCCATATGCACATTCAGGAAAAGTGTGTCTATCCTGAAGAAATCCATTCATATTTCTTATTTATGAGAAATCAATTTTGCAAAATTATGGCATTTTAATGTAACGATAAATTCGATTATGTGATGTTGAAGCATTCTTGAGAACCTGTAGCATTGCAGTATAAGTTCATTTCTCCGGCCATGAGATCTTTATAGTAAATTTTTTATTCTTGGAGATCAAGTAGACTCTGTTGCTGTAGTTGGGAATGTTGCACTGCTTCTACCTTCAAAACAGATGCATTTGGGGGAACTATGTTCCATGGCTGACCAATGTTTTAAATGCCGTTTCGTGCAGAGTTTCGGTAAATTCTAAATTCGATAAGTGCCGACCGCGCCTATTACGCCGTGCCGATAATATAATATTATTTTTTTAATTTTATTACACATTTTTATATTTTTATTAGAAAAAATGAAGTAATAAAATAAAAAATAAAATAATGGCTTAATCTTCTCCTTCTTCCTCTTTGCCTCCTCCTCTTCTTCTAATTCTTTTTTTTTGTTTCAAAAAAAAAAAAAAGTTACAGGCGGCACGAAATGGAGCCGTTGCCGAACGAAAAGGTCGGCACAGTCGGAAAATGGCGTTGCCGGCCGTGCCGGATCCTCTCGGATCTGGTATGTCCGGGCGGCAAGCAGCATGCTACCCTGAATTTGAAACCTGTGACTGACATGGTACATCACTGTTAGTATTCCATTCTTGGCATCAGATTTACGCGAAACGATTGACAAATCTTAGGTGATCAACTTTCAAGCCAGATACCTACTATTCGAAGAAAGATGTTAACTTCTGCATGTATCCTCATGTTGTATATATTAGTGATATAGCACGAGTGCTAGTCCGCCACTATTAAGCCGAGTAGACGCCTAGAGAAATTACAGCACGGGCTGAGACTCCCCATCAGAGCCTCCTACTAGTTCGAGGCTGGGTGATCAAGACCGAGGCCTGCAGTCAGGCAAGCAACCAATCGGAGGCAATGACCAGTCAACCCCACGATCATGGTTGCCACATGGAAGCTCACACGCTGACCGTTTAACCCACGTTCCCTATTACTTCCAAAGCAACCGTAACGCCAGGTTCTGTGAGCAGCGTCTCTAAATAGTCGTTCTTGCTGCCAGCATAGGGGATAGACTCAATATCTTAGCGGCTAGAGAGATAAAGATAATTTAGAACTTGTATACGTAGGCTCATCCTCAGATCTCAAGAGAGAATCTTTGAGGGAGTGTATATTAATTTCGTACCTACTTCATTATTAGTGGATCTTTACCGCTGGTCGCATGAACGTCCGTGCTTTTACATGTAAAATTTTTTGTCTTGTGTGTGATTTGATTGCTTTCCTTTTTAGAAGTTTCGTGCCTCCGATTCATCACCTCCATCGAGGTCGAGCTCAATCAATCAGAAACTCAGGCCAATTGGGCTGCTCGAGTTTCCTGAAAAGATGGTAATTTGGAAGAACTAGCAATTTTACGCTTGTTAATCCACATCAAGTGTTGAAACTAAGTTGCTACTTGTTGAACTTAGGGTCCCCGAGGAGATGAGATGCTACATCATTAGGTGAAGAAATTTAAGATGTTGTTTAGTTTGAAAGTTGAAGCATCTGAAAAGGTTGGTGCTATGTCTTAACTGTACTCATACAACTGATTTTACAATTATTCTCGTGTTTTTAACCTTTTTTTTAATTTTCTATAGCTGAGATTTAGATGTCAAGTAATCCATGACTGCTGCTCGAACTTGTACTTCCCCCATGAACAGCTGCTATGGATCCAGGTTTAGCTTTCTTTTGGTTTCTCTTTGATTCCAGGCTTGTCAGAATCCAGAAGAACAGCTGAGCAGAAAGCTTCAAATCCCCCAAGAATCACAGGAAGACCAAAAACTTGTTTCATTTCATTGTTGCCAAGAACAAAGTTGTCTTTGCCAATTGTGATATAATATCTCCTAAATAAAACTCATCTATATTTTTGTTTTTTTAGAAGTATTTAGAGCACATTATATTCGTAGAATTGTTGTTTGTCGATATACACCGTCCCCTAAAGTTTTTGTTTTTCTTTTTGATTAACGAGAGAGAAAACCGCGACTGTGTTTGTGAACCTACAAAACATATGAACTATCGGGCGGCACTCGTCCGAGTTATTTATACATGTGGTGGGATGTCTAGTTTAATTGTAAGGATAAATGAATTAATTATCTGTGAAATGCTAGAATGAATGAATAAATACATGAAATACAAAAATTCTATTCATAATTAATTTATTTTTATATAATTATTGCAATAAATAAATTAATAGATACAATTCGCTTAAATTTCATAGAAAAATTTAATTTATAATTAATTTAATTTTATACGAGTATCGTAATAAATAACTCATTGATCCATATTTTTTTCATCAAATAAGAGTGCCAAATGTAAAAGACGTAGTTACGTTCATTTTTTCATGCGTATAAATTTATTTTTAAAAATAAAAAAATAATCTACTATCATATTTATTATTTTTAAAAATTAATTTATACTGCTTTTTAAAAAAAGAAATATGATATAAAATTTTAGACACCATGAATGTGAATATAAAAGGCAGAAGGAGACAAAAGTCTCCCTTTTGACATCCTTGTTGTTTCCAAGACTGATACTCTGAAACGTAAGCAGCAAACACTGATATCTTTTGTAGTTGGAGCTAGAAAATCTCGGTGACACTGACACCATCACTTCACCTTATTTTATTTTATTTTTCAAATTTTTTAAAAAAAATTATATCGTATAATTAATCTATTTTATATTATTATAACATATAATTTTTCAAACGAAAAAATTACGTATCAACTCTATATTTTTAGGAGTTCGCAAATCGTCCTCGAAAAATATATTTTCGGAGGATTGATTTGTAAAAAAATAAATAAATCAGCCTCTATTTTCAGGGGCTGAAACGTACGAGTTTAAAAAACAGGGAGCTGAAACGTAAAAACTCTTTTTTTTAAAGCGGAGACTATATATCTCTATCGATGCTTGAACTTTTAACAAATATGTCTATCATTTTGCATCCTACAAATTAAAATTCAACGAATGCCGAATTTCAAACCTATAATCAGACGATAGAACTACCGACTCTTTCGGCCCGAGACCACTTTAAACAAACAATTCTAAGCAAGTTAGTACTAAACGGTGCCGAAATGGCGAATTATACAAGTGAGAACAAAGCCTCATCTATTGCTAATTCCTTTGATGTTAGGCTTGTAATCATCATCTCCTCTGTTCTTTTTTTTTATAAGCATTGTCCCTGCTTATTCTCATATTTTATTTATGTACGGTTAGAATAAATATAAATTATAATCTTCTTAATACAAGTAATAAATGGGTGAAATATAGAAGGATAATAAATACGACGCTTAATAATAATCCATTTCTTGCTGTCTTTTTTTATTTAAAAATTCTTTTAAAAAAAAAAAACAATAGCACTAGGAGGGTGTAAACCATTACTATTACTCTTTTTTTCTTTTTTTTTTTTAAAAAAATTCCACTCTTTGAAGAAAGAAAAAAAGCTGGTTTTCATGGCAATCCCATGTATATTCTTAATGCTTCTCGCTGGAGATTTTTTTTTTTTTTTTTAAGTTTAATTTTTATTTAGTTTAAACTTGAATTCGGTTGGACAAAAACAACATCAATTTAATTTTTTATTTAAAAAATTAAAAGAAGTTGGAGATCAATATTATATACTTTTGATTAACGAATTTTCAGATTTAAAATATCTTCGTCGTGATCATATTTTGTAAATGACTCACGGGCTCGAGTCTCGTTAGCATCTCAGTCATATACAATTATAAATATATCTGTTTATCGTAAGATTCCGTTGCATATTAAAGTTTATAAATATTACATACTATATATCCAACGTCAAAACAGTTCAGCTTTCATTATCTCTTCAAAAGTCAAGGCCTCAATATTATTTTTTTTTCTACTTATTTTGCACAAAATAATTGCATAAGTTGAAGCCTGTCTTCTACAAACCTTTTGCATGTCTTATATATATATATATATATATATATATATATATATATATATATATATATATATATATATATATATTATAAACTTAGAATTTTATTATAACAGCCCCTTGTAGTGGCAGCAGCACTATAATATAGCAATTGCAACACTATATTAGCCATTTGGAACAATTATGAGTTTTTGGTCGGAGGCTGATTTGAATCTCGACTTGAAATCAAGCTCGCATGTCAAATTTATTACGCACTTTTTGGTGTAAAAGTTAAATTTATACCACTTTGAAGTTAAATTTGGGACATAAATTAAGCATAATTTTTTTTTTTTTTTTGATACATAGCAGGTTGTTGGGAAGTAATTGTTGATTAGTTTTGTACTTATTTAATGTTTAGTTTGATTATGAGGTAATTAATTTAGTAGCATGCATGATAATTGATAGCTTTATTTAATGTTTAGTTCCTTCTTAAATTATCAAAGCAAAGCTGCATTTCTTCTCCATTTAGTATTTTAATATATGATTAACGTCAAAGTTTTCGGTACAAAGCCGAGTCGAGTTTCAATAAACAGACGTATTATGCCGACCACGCGCATCTATACACATATATCATTTTTTTTAAAAAGAAAAAAAAATCAAAATTAATTAAAATTTTTAAATAAAAGACTACTGGTACATATTAAGCTGGTCTATATTGTGCCGATAACTATCGAAATATATACATAATGTCCGGCACAAACCATGCAGATTGACAAATAAAACTATAATTAATGTGCAAAGCTGTGCCGTAGCTCGTGTGATAAACATATAAAAAAGGTACAAAAAGTGGGCTTGGGATTAAAACGACTTATTCGAGTTTTATAATATTCCGATATATTATATATAATTTTACGTAGTTATATCAAAACTATCAGTATCTTCAGAAAAACAGCTCTTCTCCTTTTTTTTGCAGTATAATTTCATTGTTTTTCTTTTTCTACAGTATTTGCACAGTACAAATCAGAATCATTTAGAACACTAAACAGTGAAATTACGGATAATATAATAAATAAGCGGAAAAAACAAATCCAATCCTAAAAATAATTATGGTGAGTCATAAAATATTAATTATTCGTTTGCATAATTACATAATTAATAAGTGTAATTAATTTATTTATTATTAAACAGTAGAACCTACGCTCGAATCCATTGGTTGACAGAGTTGCACTACAGGAGTCAACATGCACACGTTCTATAACAACCGTCGGTTTAGCATTTCATTTCACCCATTAATTGAATATTCAATATTTATTTCTTTTCTAATTTTTTATTTCTATAACATCCTTGTGCTTCTGATTTTCAAAAGTAATTAAAAAGCTAATAGATCTAATAAAATAGTTCGCACAATATTTTTTTTTGTACATCGGAATCGGTAATTGTAATGGGCCCGAAAAAATAGTCCGACCGACATTTCTTCGTACCTCGGCCGATTTACCGGTCACGAGGCACCGTAAAATACAAATCGGATTAAGTATTCGGGCCCAATAGCATTACCTTTTTAAAAAATATTTCTGATTTACGAAGTTAACTTATAAGTTAAGTATTTAATATCCAAATTCCGATTTTAAAAAATAAAAGTAAGACTGGACATTTTAATTTGAAATTAACTTTTAACTCCAAATTTGAACTTCGTTTAATCACACTACAAACATATATAGACTATTATTAAATAGAACTGAAGATAAGATCCGTAAAATTGCATCAGTGACCACTACATCGAGCAACTCTTTTAAACTCAACGGTTCAGATTTTATCTTAATAGATAAGATATAGACTATTTATTTTGATCAAATTGTTCGATCGAATGATTGCTAGTACAATCTTATGAATTTTATTCTCCGCACGACGTGAAAATTTATAGTAAAACTTATCAGATTTAGATCAGTCTCAGCTTAGGAAAACAAATACACAAAAAACAATGAAAATGTGAAAAAAAAAAAAATATAATAGAATTCATCAGATTCAGACCATTGTCAGTTTATGTAAACAAATACACAAAAATCAAGGAAAATGTGGAAGAATATATGTTGAACTGACTTCCCAGTAACTACTGATGGTAAGTCTCGTATATCATGAATTGAGTGCCTGCAGAAAAGAGTCAGGCTAAAGAGTTTGTGACTGACTGATTAAATTACTCAAAGTTCTTCTTTTTATTTCTGAAAATGAGAGAGAGAGAGAGAGAGAGAGAGAGAGAGAGAGTTTGTGATAGATGATTGAGCCAGACAGGCCAGTCTTTGACTTCTTTCTACTCACCATCCTTATATACCTCTCTTATGCTGTCTCTCCTTCTATATAGTTTTCTGTGAGGTCACATACACTGTAATAAGACAGACAAGAAAGAAGCCATTGTTGTTTTCTTCTGCTTCTTCTACTACTTCTTCTTCTTCTTCTCCTCCCACAGAAGTTTCACCATCACATCCAAGAAGAGAGAGAGAGAGAGAGAGAGAGAGAGAGAGAGAGATTTACAGCATATATCTCTTGAAATGGGGAGGGCTCCATGCTGTGACAAGGCTAATGTGAAGAAAGGGCCATGGTCTCCTGAAGAAGATTCAAAGCTCAAAGACTACATTGACAAGTATGGAACTGGTGGCAACTGGATTGCTCTCCCTCACAAAGCTGGTACATATATACTTTCTTCTCTTCTTAATTTTCTTTTTTTCTTTTTTTTTTTTTTTTTTTTTGATGATTATGTATCTCCAAATATGTGATCTCTGAAATATTATATCTATTAATATTGCTATATATTTTGATATATATGTAATTAACAGGGCTGAGGAGATGCGGGAAGAGTTGCAGGCTGAGATGGCTAAACTATCTGAGGCCTAACATAAAGCATGGAGAATTCACTGAAGAAGAAGACATGATTATCTGCAGCCTCTTTGCTACTATTGGCAGCAGGTACTCAATTGTACTCTCTCTCTCTCTCTCTCTCTCTCTCTCATCTTCCAAATGTAGTACTTATAGTCTGAAATATAAGCAAAAATAACAAGCATGGATACAAGTGTGCAAGCGGGTGGCGAGGGTGTTGTAGTGGATGAACAGACGCTCGGAAACGTTCGAGCGCTGAGGATAAAGCACACCAGCGCCCCCAATCGCATATGATGGACAAACTTGCCTGGTTTAGATATAGAATAGTCATCCTTCGGAGTAGAATCGATCCGAGATGAGTACGGTGTTCATTTCTGAAAAAAAAAGTGTGCAGGCTGATTAGATTTGCTTTCACAAATACGTAGTTGTGAATTGATAATCTTCATTGTTAAATAACAAAATCTTCTTGAATCTAGATGGTCCGTAATAGCAGCTCAGTTACCAGGAAGAACAGATAATGATATTAAAAATTACTGGAACACTAAGCTGAAGAAGAAGCTCATAGGGGCTAAGATTGCTTCTTTCCAAAGAAAACCAAACCAACAGCAACAAAATCATCATCATCAAGATCCCTTTGCATCTGATCCCATCAATTTCAAGACTCCACCTCCACTTCCACCGACGCCGACGAGCTCATACAACTTCTCATCGAAACAAATGCTCAGTTCATGCTTCGAAGGAATCCCCATTTCCTGTAATTCGTCATCATCATCTTCAGAGCTGATATTCAGCAACCCTGCAAACTACCAACAGCTTCTTCATCATCAATATCGTACCAAGGGGAGCAGTACTTTGCTGGTCTTTGGAAGCGAGACGAGCTGCAGTTCATCCACCGAGGGGAGTTGCACTCAGAATATCAGCCATGGAAGTAAAGAACTAGATTATCAGATGAATATTAATAGTAATAGTAATATTTTTGAGAATTATCTGTATGGATCAGGGATAGATCATCAGAACCAGAATCTAATGGATAATGGATTGGTGTTCTTTGAAGATCCATTAGCAAGTTGCTGCACTGCAGATCATAATACTACAAAAGCTCTTGCTAACCCTAGCAGCAGCAACAACAGCAACAACAATGGCTTCTTAGCTGATCCAACAAGTATAGAACAAGGGAGAGGACTGTACTTCTATTAAGTCTCAGAATTGGGTGACAGCAAGGTGATGAGATATCTCAGGGAAGGGAAGTAAGGTTAATTTGTGTTGTCTGACATGAAAAATTTACTCTGATGTTACAATATGATACTATTATTATTATTATATTTATATGTATGTAATGGGTGTATATGAAGTGAAAGAGAGAAAGAAAGATAGTGTTTATGTGTGGGCTTTTCACGTGCATGCTTGCTCTGAATCTCACGTACAGTCCTTTCAGCTATCTATCTGTGTATAGCTACATATATACACAAATAAAAAATAAAAATGATTTTTTATATGCATGAACAAGAAGAAAAAAGATGATTTCATGAAGGATTTTTCTATGAAATCTTTGAAAAATATTAAGTGAATCAATGAGTTGGAAGTAATGTACTCCTCACATGGTGCCAGCTGATCTGCAATGTTTGTGTTCTTCATCAGCAGAATTCTGCCTTCTATGAACAATTTAAGTAGTTTGTAATTGTGTTGTATATGAAAGGCATCAATTACAAAAACGAATAAGGATATTTGCCAAAATGTGCCCCCGTTAATTTTAAAATTGTTAAAATATAATTTTTTAATTTAAAATAATATTTTTGTGCTTAATTGATTATATGAATTAACGAAATTGATATCGTCAAATTAACTGTTCTCTTTTTTCAAAAAAAAAGAGATAAAATATATGATTTGTGATTTTTTTTTTTTTGAAGTTATCGTGGTGAAATCTATAATGTAAGCACTCACGCTTTCGTAGGGACATTAAATTCGTGAAAAATCACCACGTCCAGCCTCGACCGATATTTTGAGATCCGAATATATACCTTAATTTCATTAAAAAAGGTAGAGAGAATTTTCTTTCGAAAAATTCTGCAAGAGATTTTACTCCATGTGGTCTCGAAGCATCTCCATCCGGTCGAGCTAGACACACTCGGCCAATTTTATTATTTTACTGAATCAATCTGATATAAAAAGATCCTTTTGAATAAGAATGATATATTTTAATAATTTTGAATTATGGGAGCTAGCTTTAAAAGTTCAATGAGTGTTTTTTTTTCCTATTTTTTATACTTCTAATTTCAACATATTTATTGTTAATTTACAGCAGCTAGACGACAGAAAGATATACAGATCAAGATCCTTATCGAACTTCACATGCAGCAGCAGCAGCGGAAGAATCGTGTCGTGTTGTCAAAATATGCCTTCTTTTTTATTATACGAGCTGAGATTCTCACTCGGTTTTCATAATAATAATATAATAATGCAAGAAAACCAGTATGATTTTGTTAATTCTTACATTAACATTCCAATCATCTCCCTCTCATTTTATTTTCTCAAGTAAAAATAGGTTTTTTTTAAAAAAAAAAATCAATTTGCAGGTTGAACTCATATAATATATATATATATATATATATATACTATTGGAGAGTTATGATATGGATATAAACTCTATTTAAAGAAATTGTCATTATCTTTTTCTTGAAAAAACGATGATAATCAATTTGACGAAGATAATTTCATCATTTCACACTATCATGGAAGGTATAAGAAGATCTTTTCTAATTAGAGGATATTTTGATAATTTTAAATTTTAGAGAACATAAAAAAGACAATTACTCAAAAAAAAAAAATCTCTTTTTTTTTTGTCTTGACCGTCCAGTTTGATTTCTATCTTCCATCTCGATCGGATACTTAACGGTAAACAGTAAACCTTCATAATCAGTTATTGCTGGTTATATGGATTATCGCATACAACATGCAGAGTTCAAGGATCCAATGAAAGGGAGAGTTCTTTAACCGAAAAAATATGGTTCAACCACCAAAGATTTTTTTTTTTTATTTTTTTATTTTTCAATAAATAAGTTGAAAAAAGGGGGACCATTGTCGTGAACAAATAACTGGGATTCTATCAGTATATATTGGTCCCTTAGATCTTTATAATTCAAATCAGCATCCCTTTGTATTTCGCCAAGTATTCAAATAAGCCCCTTAATCTTGAATTTCGAATTTTCAAATCCGCTCTTGAAAAGTACGTGCTAATTTGAAAACGGATTCTGGAGGGATCGATCTAAAAAAGTTGAAATCAGAGATGAATTGTTTTTTTTTTTACAAAAAAAAACATTAACAAAAAAAAAAGATTCTTTACATGGACAAAGTCCCGTTGAATTTGATTCCGCAAGATTAGATGCTCTCCAACTAAGATACTGTTTCCTTCAATTGTTTTTTTTTTTTTTAAATCGCCAACTAAATATTTTATTAAAATTTAGAAAATCGGATAAAACACATTAAGAATCTGAATGGTAAAGACTTTAACCTAAATGAAGTCGTCGTTAACTAAATGGGCTTTTAATATATCTTATTTTCCTTGCATAAATACTTCGAAATGCCAGTAACCTATTCATTTAAAAAAAAAAAAAGGTGATCTTTTTGTTAAAAAAAAAAAAGCCATCCGCTAAGCCTCATAGTAATGGAAAAAAGACGACATCCCAACCGTACATATAAACAGATTATTTTATTTTAATTTTTTTTGGGCTCATATTTGTACCAAATGTTTGGCTGCGCCACATCAGCTTTGATAAAAAAAAATGAGTCCAAATTAAAAAGAATAATCGCATATCAGCTCCCCTAAAAGCAACAATCACGCGATTCAACCTCCGGAAAACGTGGAAACGCACGACATTATGCACAAATGTATTTTTGGGTGCTGAAATGCAAGATCTAAACTTTGGGGAAGGACTGACATGCAATTATCACAAATAACAAACATTACCCAAACTCAATTAAACGAATTCAAGTACCAAAAAATCCTATCTTCAGCTGCATATCAATAGAATCTCCTCGTGCCACGATCGAAAAACCTTCCAGAGGGGCACTCATAGCCCATATGACCGCGTCCACCACAATTATAGCAGATCGTTGTGGCCATGCAATTCCTACTCAAATGTCCAACTTGATTACAGTTCCGGCAAACCACGTCGTCTTGATAACCCCCGCCGCTACGGTAAAAACTAGCAAAACTACCACCCCTGTCCCCGTGAAAATCATCGGCCTTGGGGCACTGTCTTGCAACATGTCCTGAAATGTTGCAAACGTTGCACACGGGGTCGTTTTCGCAGTCCTTGGCTAAGTGCCCGGCCATTCTGCAATTGTTACAAGCCTTTTCGTTTGTGCAGCTGGCGGCTAAGTGGCCCGTCTTAAAGCAGTTGTTGCAGAGCCTCGTATCACCGGGACGGGGCTGGGGGGTCGGGCAGTCCTTTGCTAAGTGACCAGACTTGCCACAAGAGTGGCAGATGCCCTCGTTTGGACAATCACTTGCGACATGGCCGGGCTCTTTGCAGTTCCAGCAAACAGTCTTCGAAGTGCACTCTGAAGCGATATGCCTAGATGTGACAACAAACGGCATCATTGGCATACGGCAGAATAAAAACGATAGAGGTCCTACAAGTTCTCGCAAATTTGTGTATGCTTGAAAGAGAGATGAGGAAAGTTGAACTCGATTGATTTATGGAGAATTTTGAGAGATCCAACATTAAGTCATGAGCAGAGGACGACTATTTACACATTTCAAAGTCCCCTATAAAGCGCATATGAGGAGTGTCACAGGATATTAACACAAACTTCAGAAAATGGAGTTCATAAGAATTTCTATGTATCTGAGAATAGATGGCAGCTACGAACGGGTCAACAAACTGCTACTAAAAAATAGAACTTACCCAGGAAGACCACAGTTGTTGCAGATTGCTTCATTAGGACATTCTCTGGCATAATGTCCAGGCCGCTTGCAGTTATTGCACAAATCAAATCGCCTAAAGAGAAGAAAAAAGAAGTTATTAGCATCATCGTTAGTAGAGATATATATATATTTCAACCCCTTTTTTAATTAAAGGAAAAAAATGACTTCCTAATCGGTAAGGGTTAAAGCGTATTGAGAAAACGTTTCATTATTGAAGCAATGATCTGTACATTGAACAAGTGGATTACGTAGCCAGGCGTATAGCTATTTCAAGCATATTTACATCTATTGCCCATGACTAAAAAGAAAATTCATTTACTGCAGTATTAAGCCTTACACATTAACGCAACTTTGCAACCCCAACATCTTAGTTTGGACATTCATGACTTCCTAAGAGGAATGACCACATCTAGGAACTATTCTATTTCATTACCCATTCTTAAAAAATTAAGCAAAATACAAATACAGTAGAAAACCGACACTAATTGATTTATTAGACTAGTTATAGGAAGCAATGGAGCGGTATATAACTCTTGATGCTCGATGATGAGATCGATGATGAGATCTTTCACATATAAGATGTCCCTGTATATGCATGAATCACAACTTATATACGTTGGCGACAGTGCAGTTAATTGTTATGCATCGTAAATACGAGTTTTAAATATAAAAGTGCCAACAGAATCACAGAGAAGACATAGGCATTAGATTTTGGTAGCAGATGATATAAGCTATTTGTCATCCAACCGTGCTAATTCGTTCTAGTAGCATAAGAAATGGTGACAAAAAACTCTGGAATTTTCTAAGCCTTAACCACAAAATGGCAATGTTATTTGCCTATATCAACAGCACAAAGCGCCAGCACCTGAATAAGGTCCAATCGACAAAGTAACTACCAGACAACCAAAAAATTAATAGTAACCAGTATCAAAAGGAAAAAGGAAAAGGGAAAAAAGATTTTGACGTAGCCATCAAATGCTAGCTGCTTTAGGAAATAGCAAGAAAAGGAACCAATTCTAAGTTCTCAAAGAAATCTATAGTTTTAAGACATTTCTGTCTCGACACAGGGTAATACATTGACAATACGAAAGCCACCAGTAAGTTTCCGAAGGAAACCTGTTATCCCGGGGAAAGTCCCTCCTGTATGGGGCATCCCGATACGAAGAACGAGAAGTTCGGATCTTGCGATCCCTCGCAGGACTTCGGCTGCCATTGCTCATCTTCTTTGCCTAAACAGAAATATGAATAACAACCTTCATAAGACACAGTAAACCAACAAAACATATTTCTGCATATAAGGCTCTTTAAGCACTGCCGTAATGTTATATTGACTTCCAAACCAAAGCTTTGAACATCTTACTCCAAATAGAAAAGTATGCAACATTTAAAAAAGCAACAACAACCAACTTCTAGAAGATAGTGTCCGAATTAAACTGGCTTTAACTACATAGAAGATAGCGTCCAAATTATTCAACAGGAAGGAAAGTTTTCTGATGGGTAAAAACATATTAAAACTGAAGGATAATTTCAATAAGCCCCCGGAATGAAACTTATACCAAATGAGCCCACACACTTTGGTTTGGACTTGACAAATTAGCATCTGTCAGAGCTGAAATAAAATCGAAGGAAGTGATAAATAGTGTTGTGAGTAGGTGGATAGCGTCCGAATGTATCGGGGATGGAGCAATAACGTTGCAAAGTATTGTTATAGAGGAAAATAATATCCTGGAAGACCTAATAAAGTATTGCAGACTGTAGATGGATTATAGATTATATGACATTATCCCGAAAATTAATCTCCAGATGAGAAGTCCATGCAGATTAGACAAATCAATTGATAAAGCATTAGAGACCAACACATTATGAGATCTATAGTAGTAGAACGTTCAATTGCAAAATCAACATTTGTACTTTCCAACCCAAAACTAGTAGAGGAACATTTCCAACCACAAAGCAGTTAACAGATACACGAAAGAAATTTGAAAACATAGACATGAGGAATCACCGTGCTGCAAAGGGCGGGGAAGATAGTACCTCGGCTGGCGAAGGTAGCGGCGGCGTGATCAGCTCACGGTGGCGCTGGCGCTGGCGCGATCGCTGAGGATAAATGGGGCGAGGTGAAAGGGGGTGGAGATGCCCTGGGACGGGCCTGGTGCGTTCACACGGTTATATCTATATTGTTGTTTTATTCATTATTTTAGATATTTATTAGTTACATAATGGGTTTATCCGTGCCTGTGTAGTACGGACACTCCAAAAATGTCGACGTGTTCGTGTCCGTGCACGTATCAGATACGACACTCATCGGACACGTCCGGACATGTATCGGACACGCCACGTGACGTGTCTGGAAAAAAATTAAAAAAGAAAAGCCGGACACGCGTGTCAGACACTTTTTTCGGCGTGTCAGTATTTTTATTATTTTTTTTAAAGAACTATTTTTTTGTTTATTTTTTTTTATTAGTAGAAAGAGTTAAATATTATTTGTAATAGTAGTATATAATATCGTAATTATAGCGTACTTGCAGTACAAGATATTTATATATTTTTTAGTTATTAGGATTGATATAATCAGACGCTTCTTATGTCTCTGATTTTATTTCTTCAAGGAATGTGAAACTTATAGCTATATTACTAGACTGATTACTCGAAATATCATATAAATATTCACCTTTAATATGTTAAACATATTTCGCTCCTAAATTTCATGCTTGTTTAATTATTTAAATTTTTTATTGCCGTGTCCGAACCGTACCCATGTCCTATTTTTTTTTAAATTGCCGTGTCGCCGTGTCGTGTCCCCGTATCCGTGTCCATATCCGTGCTACCTAGATCCGTGCCAACCTGACCATCATTGAGCATATATATATATATATATATATATATTACTTTTATAATTTCTTTTATTATAACATTTTGGATCATAGTCATTAAACGTGAAACGAGCCGAGTCTGAGTCAAGTACCACTAATCTCAAGCTCGATTCAATTGGTGTAGCTCGAGCTCGACAACGCTGAGTTCGAATTCGACTCAATCCGAAAAATTTTAAGCTCGAACTCGACTCGATTGTATCAACTGAGGAGCTTGAGTCAAATCTAACTAAGTTTAACTCGAGATCGGCTCGATTGTATGAATTAGACAAAACTCGAGTCGAGCTCGAACTTGAACCTGTTTAAGTAATTTTATTGCAAAAGACATTTGAATAAAATAGAAAAGTCAATACGATGCTCATGCTCGGCTCGTTTAATTGCTCCAGTTTAAATCCGTGCTCGAATTTAACTCGAGTTTAGTAATACTCGAGCTCAAACCGAACTAAAATAAGTTTAAGCCCGAGTTACTCATGACCAATTCGGCTCGTTTATTACTCGAGCTTAAATTCGTGCTTGAATTTGACTCGAGTTTAGCAATACTTGAGTTCAAACTGAACTAAAATGAGTTTGAGCCCGAGTTACTCATGACTAGCTCGGCTCGTTTCCACCGATAATAGTCTTGAAGTAAATACACTCAGTCGTCGAGTATACATACGTTCGCAAATTTTTGTTTTTTGTTTTTGAGAACTTAAAATATTTTATATCTCATATAAAAAATAACTGTCATTCACTAATCTCAGTGTCGAGATTCATCCTATTTATACTTCGGGATAATAATACGGATATGTCGAGATAATATTATTTTCTATGATCATGATGCTTATCATTATTAAATCTATTGCTCAAGAAACACTATTTTGGTTGGTCCAAACATTTAAGTTCTTAACCTTAATTTTTATCGATGTTCACCGCCGCATGCAATGCTATTAGGAGTTTTGTCGACAAATCCCTGCCTTTTAGAACTGTTTTCAAATAAATCATTTTTTGAAAAATCTACAAATTTATTCCAAAACATATATGTATATTAATAATTTTTTAGAAAATTTTAATATAAAAAATTGTATTGTGTTCAATGAATTTTTTATTATTTTTTAAAAATATTTCTAAATGGATTGTAAGGTTGCAAAGCCTTTTTTGTAAATAATAAATTTAGAGTCTTAAAAATATATATTTAAATATTTAATTAAAAATCTAAAATATATTAAAATTTTATTTTTTGATATTAAACTTTTATAAAAATAGCTTATATATATATATATATATATATATATATATCTATAATATAATATATATATATATATATACACACACACAGGCTTGATTTTGGAAGTATTAGAAAAAAACTATTAAATATAATGGTGTAAAAATAAGGGCTGATATGTAATTATGTGTTCCTACTATTTACGTAGAAATATGGATTAAATTGTCTAAGTCCAAAACTTGGAGCACTAATTTAACATTTGCTTTTAAACATAACTGGGATTTAAGAAATAACAACTTCATCGAAGTCGAGCTAGATCTTTCTATAGTCCGTGCGGCCTCGGGGGTCGCTCTCCTCTCAACCCATCTCTTCCCGGCGATCGCACCACCGCCACCACCCAACTACGATTCTTCATCCACCGGTGATCACTCTGCTCCGGTTCATATTCTTAATTCTTTATTTTCTTCAATTATTCCAGTTTCAGAAAGTTACAGTGAGTCAATTGACCCCGTTGGTTATATATTAGATCCATCCATGTCAATTCTTACTCTTTTGTTCTTGAAAAGAAAGTTTTACAGAATCCAGAGTGGTCGTTTTAAGTACTTTTAATTGAAAGTTTGGTTAATTTAATTAGTTGTGTTATGCACCAAGAATTTGGGTGATTTTGTGTAGAAAATGTAAATATTTGGACTTTTTGGCATCTTGAAATGAGATTGTTGATGGTCTAAGTGGAATTTATGAGCCACGATTTTAGGGTCATATATCTGCATACTGTGAGTAGTGAAAATTAATAATTGGTTCTTTGAAACATTGCATCTCTTCGCGTTACTAAAGATGGCTCCAATAGAGTTTTAATGGTATAAGTCGAATTTAATGGTTCATTGATCCTTTTATCACTGTAAGATCAATGCAAATCGGCACCTTGGAGCACACTAGGAGATTGCTGCTATCTTAACTGTTCCAAACGAAAGAATATTTTATAGAGTGATTCTTAAGTACTAAAATACAGCTAAACTGAAAATAATGTTGGTCTTAAATTGTTATGTAATGATCCGAGAGTTTGAGTTAGATATTTGCTGATTATAGATAGCTAAACTTTGGCAGTGGATTTTGAATGAAACTTACACATAATTACAACAAACCTAACTTTTATGATTGGGTTGCATTTGCATATGTAGGACAATCTGATTGTGTAATAACACCAGGAGATCATGTCAGAGTTCCTTGATCTCGAGGCACAAGATGGCATTCGTATGGCATGGAATGTGCTACCTGGAACAAAGACGGAAGCTGCAGGTTGCGTTATTCCTGTTTCTGCCATATACACCCCACTGAAGCCGATTACTGGTGCTCCTGTCCTGCCCTACCAGCCACTCCGTTGTCGCATGTGCCGCTCGATCCTTAATCCCTTTGCGGTTGTTGACTTTGCTGCAAAAATCTGGGTCTGTCCGTTTTGTTTTCAGCGCAACCATTTTCCTCCACACTATGCGTCAATCTCTGAGTCAAACCTGCCAGCAGAGCTCTTCCCGCAGTACACAACCATCGAGTACGAGTCATCAATTGAAACTGGCCCCCCAATGCCACCTGTCTTCCTTTTTGTAATTGACACCTGCGTCATCGAGGAGGAAATAGGGTATCTTAAGTCTGCACTCTCCCAAGCTGTCGAGCTTCTACCTGATAAATCCCTTGTTGGACTGATCACCTTTGGTACCTTTGTGCAGGTTTCGTTTTTTTTTTTTTTTTTTTTTGAGTTTCTTTGTATTTATTTCATTCATTATCATCTAGCAAATAATTTTTGAAGTCCTTCATAATTCATGGGGTTCTAATGTCTTGCAGGTACATGAGTTAGGTTTTGGGCAGATTCCTAAGTCATATGTGTTCAAGGGCTCTAAAGCGGTTACCAAGGAGCAAATTTTGGAGAGAATGGGCTTCTTTTTAAGGAAACCACGGCCAACCATGGGAGTTATTGCAGGCCCTAAAGATGGCCTGTCATCTGAAAGTATTGCAAGGTTTCTGTTGCCGGCTTCTGATTGCGAATTTGTTTTGAATTCAGTTAAGTTCCTGAAAAAAGCTAGCTGTTTTCCAGATAAAATTAGTTGTATAATATATATGTTCGTACCTTGAAACTAATGAAACTAGATGCAATGACTTAGAAAAAGAAGCATTATTTTTGTTATTGCTTTTTAATAGTGCATCAGATGTTTTTGCGCCAACTTCGATGCTGGTTACTCTTGTAGCTGGCAGTAATGTTTTGACATTGTTGCTTGAGGATTCTAAGTTTCTAACTTATTTGATTAACTATTTTACGTAGTTTAGGTTCTGGAGGAGCTTCAGAAAGATCCTTGGCCGGTTCCGGCTGATCAACGTGCATCTCGGTGCACAAGCGCAGCATTAAATGTTGCAGCAAGTTTGTTGGGTGTTTGTGTTCCTGGTTCTGGGGCAAGGATTATGGCGTTTGTTGGAGGCCCATCAACTGAAGGAGCTGGCTCAGTAAGTCTGTCAGTTAGTGTAAATTTCGTATCTTCTTCAAGAATATTTATGGTCGAAAAAGTATCTCAAACTGTTACCATATCAACTTCGTAGATGCTTTGTAATTATTTACCATTCAGTCCTGAACATTGCTTTATTTTTAATTGTCTCATTTATCCAAATGAATCTATTGTCGTATTACCTGTTAGTACATTTATCTGTGAATACGCCTAATGCAAACTACTGGTAGGAATGCAAGATTGTCAAACTTAGTTTTAACATGGACAAATTGGATATTTTGTGAAGGTTGATAAAGTTAGTGGATTCGATCTAAGATTGGAAGATTGGACAGTGTTATAAATGGAGGTGCAATATCATGTGATGTATAGACAATTGTTATTTTCGAGCTGTTAATGTTGTTTTCTTTGTTTGATGGGGCAAATTCTGTGTTTTTTTTGGTCAAACATATATCTGTGCTTGAAGACTGGGTTCTAAACAGATGGGGCGTACAAGGATCGATGTGGTTGACCCACCTAGTGAGAAAAGGTTTTGATGGTGGTGTTGTTGTATCCTTGGTGCTATCGTTTGTTTCACTGATAATCTAAATTTGCAAGTCATTGAAACATTGTCTTCAGGGGTTCTATAATTGATTCTTTTATTTTGTTGATTGTTTTTCGAAAAGCCGGTGCATTTTTTTCTACAACTAAAATATCCTTTTATTCTACTTTTTAATAAAATTTGCTTGCTTGAGTACCAGATATACACCAATATTTTTTAATTTATTGTTTGTTATAGTTATTCTACATTTGCAGATTGTATCAAAAATCTTATCCGAGCCAATCCGTTCACATAAAGACCTAGATAAAGGCAATGCTCCATTTTACGATAAAGCAGTGAAATTCTATGAAGACCTTTCAAAGCAGCTTGTACATCAAGGACATGTGCTTGATCTATTTGCTTGTGCGCTTGACCAGGTGACTCAAATGAAATCTCTCTAGTGTATTTGCATGTATGATTATTTTCAATGGTATGACAGCCCTTTCAAGAAGTATGTTGGTGCATTTTCTTTAAAGCATCATGGGTTCCTATTTGGTCGACGTATCTTTATTACTGTCATGGCAAAGCATCTCTATGCTAGGAAAATTACTCTGATAATTCCGTACCTATATAATTCAGAGGCGAATCAAATGTGGTGTGCGTGAATACCTTTGATAAGTTTAAGCCTAATTTCTCGTGATACTTGAAACATTAGTTCCAGCTATGTTTGTGTGCATATCCAGCTTTACGTTTTGCTAGCGAACTAACTAAACAAATAATTTCTTGAGTTTTTGAACTTCAGGTTAGAGCACAGGGCTTCGGAAGTAATAGCTGTTTTACCTAACTTTAGGATGTTCTGACTGATTGTCCTGTTGTAACCTTCTAGGTGATCTTGTTTTGCCTTTTTTCCTGGGAGGATGGTGAATGTACTTTAGACTCGTGGCGAACTAACTAAACAAATAATTTCTTGAGTTTTTGAACTTCAGGTTAGAGCACAGGGCTTTGGAAGTAATAGCTGTTTTACCTAACTTTAGGATGTTCTGACTGATTGTCCTGTCGTAACCTTCTAGGTGATCTTGTTTTGCCTTTTTTCCTGGGAGGATGGTGAATGTACTTTAGACTCGTGTTCTTTGGGCTTTGTACTTTGGGTTTTGTATTCTGGTCTTATGTACTCTTTCTTCTTTCAAATTCTATGCCAGCTGAGATTGATCTAGAGTCTTGCTTTCAATGAAGGCAATGCTTTTTTTACAAAAACTTTTTTTTTTTTTTAGTTGAGCTCTTGTCATTTCATGAAGGCATAATCAATTTCAGCCATGCGCTACAGGCATACTTGCACAACATCCAATAGTGTGCTTATCTTCTCTGACTCAAAGACTTGACTTTAACTCAAGTGTTGTTTATGCCATTTGCATGTCTTTTCTTCCATATGGGATTTACACTTAGGGAGTTTAAAGCATGTTAGGCCATGTTTAGATTTCATTTTCGTCTAGTTACTAATATGCATAAAACAAGTTGAGTTGTAATTCAGCATATATCAGATGATTAACCATATGAACCCTGCCCCCTACCTACTTTGAAAGTGGTGTTTTTGCCTAAATATGGCAAACCCCATGTGATGTCCATTATCCTGTTACTATAATAATGGTCCTTCACAGCCAATCTTTATTTTTATGATTTCGTTCCTCCCAACAAAGTTTGCAAATTTCAGGTTGGGGTCGCAGAACTGAAGTTTGCAGTTGAGCGGAGTGGTGGAATAGTTGTCCTTGCTGAAAGCTTTGGCCATTCTATCTTTAAAGATTCACTTAGGCGTATCTTCCAGTCCAATGATCTTGGTTTGTCATTCAAGTAAGTTTATATTATTTAATTACATGCCGTATGTGCAACCATATAGTTGCAATGACTAGGGGAATTGTTTTCCTGAGTGAAGATTGAAGACTTATACGTCTAATTATATATTAAGCAAAAGGTTACTAGAAGTTCTTACTGTGTCTTAATGAATATATGCTGCATTATGTCTTAAGGAATCTATCTGGTAACATAGAATTTATGATTCTTTCTACAGCAATCTATAAGCTAGAATGAAAGCAACTGAAGCTTTTGTCAAAAGCCTTGCCAACCTTTATAGGCAAATGTTTGTTTTCTTAGAACCAGCATCTTGCTTCTAGATGTTTTTAAGTTAATGGAGTTAAGTGGCCTTACCATTGAAGTTCCTTGTTGCCCGACAACAAGTTGTACTTCTCAATTAATTGATTTATCATATAAACTGTTATGTAGGCATTGCATTTGCTATGTTATGTGTTTTTATCTTTTAACTGTTAACAATGTCTAGCGTGTCTTCTTATTGAAGTTACTTTGGTACTTGGATATTCTTGCCTTGTGGTACTTGAGTGATGTGGCTACTGGCGTCTTCTCTTAAACATATATACTTGTGTGTACTGCTTTAACAATGCAAACATCTATATTGGACAATGTTATGTGATTCTTTGAGCAGCCTCTGTAATGTAGAGTTTCTTCTGTTGCAATAACATGGTCCACATCTTTGGTCATTTTTAATTTATTCCATGAATTAGAGAAATTTCTTTTTTGTCAATTCACTGCCCGTTGGAGTACATATATGAAATAAGTTTTCTGAGAACACCTAAGTATCAAAGTTTCTTGAAATGAAGTAACTTGAAAAGGATCAACATCTCTGGGCTCTTAAGGCTGCCAGGAAAACTGGTACCTTTTTTAACAATAAAACAACTTGTAGAGGTTTTGGAGGTGGCAAGTGCATAGTTTATTAAGCTGTCAGATCCAGATCGGAAAACCAAGTCGGCCACGAAGGACGCCTTGTGAGGATACAAATTAGTTCTTTTGACATATTCTCCCTGAAAAGAACATTTCCAGAGAAACAATATGCCTAAAATGCTCACTTATTGACTTCGGTTTGGTCAACATCTTTCGGGATTCTTGTAGGACCCACCTACAGTATGCAAACTTGTATATCATGTTTTAGTAGGTTTGGTTTGGCCCCGCAAGTATGGTTGTGGCTCTCGTTATATACTGATGTACTTCTCTGGACAAAGTGATTTAGATAAAGCACAATCCTATGTATCTTTTAGCATAAATTTATGTGTATTTTGCATGAGCTTGATGTTTACCCATAAAAGTAGAAAGTAAGGACTTTTTTTTTGTTGTATTGATCAAAGAGCACATGTGACATTCGTAGAATGGCAGGTCCTACTACTTTCACTTAATATATACTTCAATCGTATGTATATTAAATTATTACGTATATTTGCATGACCAAATGGCACTTGGTTTATTTAGTTATTGCTAGTTCACTCGATGAGTATAATATTCTTATATCTAAATGCTCAAATGTTGAAGATTTTTTTTCTTGTTTTCGATTCCTATGATTGTGTTTTTATATATTTCTGTATTTACTTTCCAGAATCAAATGTATGCTGAAAGTTAGTGCAGCATATGGGTCTTTGAACTACTTCAATGATGCTGCCAAATTCACTTTTTTCAGTTGAACATCATGATCTAAATCAATCTCTATTGCATTTAACATATTGTTTGTTACAGTGGTGTATTTGAAGTCAATTGCTCAAAAGATATAAAACTTCAAGGAATTGTTGGTCCCTGTGCTTCTCTTGATAAGGTATGCGGCCACACACTCCTGAATTATCAGCTGTCCTTTCATGTTGACGTTTTATTTTTGGTACTTTTTCCATAGAAAGGGCCATTATGCTCTGAAACAGTCATTGGGCAAGGAAATACAAATGCGTGGAAGATGTGTGGACTCGACAAGAAGACATCTTTGTGCTTGGTTTTTGAGATTGCAAGAAAAGATGGATTGGATGCCATAGGACAACCCGTGAGCAATCAGTTCTATTTCCAGTTTTTGACATAGTATGGTCAACAAGAGTTGCTTCATAATGTTTAAAATCTTGACGTCACTTCTACTATTATCTTTCAGAATTAGGGTTTTCTGACAAAGTACATATATGATGCTGCAGTTATCAACATCACGATGGTCAAATGAGACTACGTGCTACCACTATATCGAGAAGATGGGTTGCTGGTTCTGGCAGTGTACAGGCAAGTTTTTCTGTGGACCTATAGGCATGTGAACTCTATCCTACATAGGGAAACTGGGAAACTAGATGTTTCCCAATAAATAGTTTAATGTGGTATCAATCTGTTATCGTCTGTTAGATGTAGGTGCCTTCTGCCTCAAATTGTATCTTTACTTGGCGGCTATAACATCTTGATGGAGTGGCTTAATCCAATGTTTTAGTAATATGGTTAGAGTGCTGTTGTTTCCTGCCTGATGCTCGATACTTAATGCCACTCCAAATAGATATCCTTGCTTTTATTAGACTCTTAACTACTGTTTCCTCTTGCCTACTATCGTAGCCTGCGTGGTTGCTTGATTGGATAAATAAAGGCAGGTTTTATGAGGGTTATTATCTCGGCTGCTATTTCATTGAGACTTAAAATTGTTGAAATACTTATACGTAATAAAATTCTTATAACACCTTTTCTCTTTTGTGCCTATCGACTTCCTCTAACTTGGACCTTTGCCACATAAAAGAGAGAATTGAGTAGGTGAGAAGTACATGAAGCTTACAAGGGGGCTAGAAGCAGAGAGAATTACTAAGCTTAGAAGGGCCTAGAACCAGATAGAATTATAAGAAAGAAAGATACATAGCAAACAAAGGAATTTTAGGCTCATTGAGCTTTTGAACTGGTGAACAAGAGCATGAGGTTTGTGTGTCAAGGCAGCTATTAATTTGAGAAAAGACATGAACTCAAGAACTCAAAAGTGAGCATGTGCTCAAAAGAGTGATGTCCAGTCGCTGCCAATATGGTTGTGACTGGAGATTCCATCAAGCATCATTTTCCTTTATTCGTTGGATGTTCTAACCCATGAAATGTTGTGCTATGGGTCTTTATATTGTAGTTTCATTTTGGATTCTTCCAAGTTGCTTTTAGTGGTACTATACTTATATGTTCGTTTTGTTTCCTGAACTCTGTAATCTGTATATATGCATGTGCACATAACTACATATAAACATGCATACATGTACTGTCTACGTATAGGCGAATATGACAAAGTATTACCAGCTTGCTGAATGACACTTGAAAATAGGTTCAAAGTTTATTAGAGTTTAAAAAGATTATGAAAATGGTATGTGCATTTTTTCTCAGTATACTAACAGAGAAAGCTACATACTCGGTTGTTAAAAATAAAGTCACCGGATTCCTGGATTTAGGAGCTTTAGAGTTATTAACAACCTACATTCCCACCTGTATCTATTGCTGCCTTTATTTTTGCTTGAGCTCTATACCCCTGCCTGCTTATCGTATCTTTTCTGAATTTAATTTGGTCTATTGGACCATATTCTGCAGTAAGTTTTTTTTTTCCCCCAGACGTTGCTGTATCACATGTGGCACTTTGATCTTTTTTCAGGAACTTGTAGCTGGTTTTGATCAGGAAGCTGCTGCTGCAGTAATGGCCCGCATAGTTTCATTTAAAATGGAGAGTGAGGTACTCTGCATAAGTATTTCTTAAATTCAATACTGCCTATCTTAAGTTAATGACTTAACCATAAACATTCATCTAATTCATAGATGTTGATGTTTACTGCTGCTACTTTCAAATTCTAAAATTTAATGGTTGATGCTACTTCCAAATGGCCTGATGTCTACTGGAAGGAATTTTTATAAAATTGTGTAAGGAAGCAATTCATCACTTTCCAACTTGAATCGACATGTTGCGTTTAGCATCCTCAGCTTGCTTTAAGATAATCTGGTGTTGGACTGTTCAATAATATGAATTGGGCTCTCAAAAGATTATTTCAAGCATAATGCATTTGATACCATTTCACTGGATTTGCTAGTAGAGGTTGCCTCTCTAAGAAAGATATGTATTCTAAGATTATGTCTATTTTATGCGTTGGCTTTAAACATGAAAGGATTAGGTTTTAGATTGCACCTTCGGTTGGGGTACAATGTGGTGGTTATTGTGACGAACGCAAGTTGTCAAAATTGTTAATAATTGGTTTGTGTGTTAAAATAGAGGACTCGATGACTTGGTCCTGCATAATGACTTTGTTCCAGTCTGGGCAGGTTAGTAATTTCCTGCTTCTGAGAGCCCTTTGGGGAGTTGAGAACAGATGTGGTCTGTAACACTTGTCCTACCTTATACTCTCAAGGAATCAAAATTTGCATTTTCAATTGAAATTGTAACTGAGTAATTAGGCGAACAAAGTTAAACTGATTTTATGGATGTGCATTACAGATTTTATACAGGAGTGCGATTGTCCTCCCTGTTTCCTTGCCGTCCCCATGTTTTGGAATGATAATACTGTTATTATTTGTGCAGGCTGATTTTGACCCTATTAGATGGTTGGATCGGTCACTGATTCGTTTATGTTCAAAATTTGGAGATTATCAGAAGGACAGTCCATCATCATTCAGTCTATCTCCACGTCTTTCAATATTTCCTCAATTCATTTTTAATTTGAGGCGATCCCAATTTGTGCAGGTGCTCTATCAATTTATATCTTGCTTTACAACTTCTTTTTGTTGCAGTCATTTCCTGTTCTCCTGTATTTCGATAGAGGCTTGTGTTTTTTTTTCCTTTGCCAAGTTCTCTGGTTCGCATATGCTGATTTATCTGTGTGGCAGGTTTTCAACAACAGTCCAGATGAGACTGCGTACTTCAGAATGATATTGAATCGAGAAAATGTGGCGAACTCAGTTGTAATGATTCAACCCTCTCTAATCTCTTACTCCTTCCAATCAGGCCCAGAACCGGCTCTCTTAGACGTTTCAGCAATCGCAGCTGATAGAATCCTACTTCTTGATTCATACTTTACCGTAGTTGTCTTTCACGGATCGAATATTGCTCAGTGGCGAAAAGCTGGATACCAGAATCAAGCTGGACATGAGGTGAAGTCATTGTTCATGCTAACTAATATATAGCTTGTCTATGAATTAATTAACTTAGTTTGAGCTTTATATAGTGGAATCAATTGAGGCAGAATGTGGAAGAATGGAACATATTTTGTGAAAGAGAAATTCAAACACATGTCTATTATATCCTTGCACTTAGTGGCAGACAAAATACTTGTAGTTTTGTTATGTAAATTTTATATCTATGAGCTTGCAACTTGAAATATTTTTTCATGTATTTAAGAGGAACCTGGAGAGTGTAGGAACATGTGCCTCGTTAGTTTGCTTGTGAATCTATGTATCCATATTGATAGCAAGTCTTGCATTCAGTCTAATATTCCTAATACTCCTGAAACTACTTTATTAAAAGTCAATGAGCAAACTTTTGCTTGCATCGTAAGTTCCTATAATTGGAATTGAATTCATAGCTGACTAATTTTTTTCCAGACATTTGCTCAACTGCTTCAAGCACCTCTTGATGAAGCTGATGCAATAATTAAGGAGCGGTTTCCAGTTCCCCGGTTGGTCATTTGTGATCAATATGGCTCCCAGGTCACTGATTTTTTTTTTTCTTATTATTAAGATAACAATCTTTGTAGCACTTCATTTATCTTTTTCCATCTTAAAATTCCAGCTAACATTATTTGGAGATTTATTTATATCTGACATCTAATTCTCCTCAAGCTTAGCCTGCCGATTAGCAACTAGTCATGTCTCTTATGTCTATTATGTAAAAACTAGGTTTTTACATTGAAGTTTTATTTCTCTTATTCATGCGGTATCAGCATTGGTTGTCCGTTTAGGATTCATGTCAAGTCAATATAGTTGCTTACTGTTGCATAATGGAATGTATCTAAAATTAATATAGACTTTTTGGTGAACCTTGGGATTTTTTTCAAAATTATTAGTTTAAAGTTTACTAGGGGATTAATGTGTTGCTGGTGAATGAGCTCTGTTTTCACCAATAACTTGGATTGAACTATTGTTCTTTCCTCAAATATTAACTAAGAATATGTGCGTCCTTAAGAAATCATGCAGCCAATACCTTGAGCATTTCTGTAATCTATTCTATTTATAATATACAGAACATTTAAATCGTATTATCAAAGTTTCTTTTACTTTTTTTTTTAAAAAAAAAGTCTTTCTTTCCTCTTCAGCCCCTCTTACACATTGTTTTTATTGATGTATTTATCTGTCATTATGGATGTAACTGCTGTGTTTACATTTGCTTGTGACCATAAGTAGTTGACGTGCCGTTGTAGTTTAATTATTACACACTAACATATTTACTTGTAGTTTTAGACATTGCAGAAGATTAAATCTGTATATGCTAAGTTTTATGCATCATCTGCACCTTTCTCTTCTTTTGAAATATTCAGCCTAACTACTATGTGACAGCCTCTGTGCAGTAGCTCCTAGCACTTGTGGGATAAAATGTAATTCTATCTTAATGAACAATTACCATATGAAGTTAGTTCTATGCAATTTCCAAATGCATTTACTCTCTGATTTCTGGATTATATCTGCTTTTATATTATTCTCGTCAGATCTTAACGCATGTTTCGAATGTTTCAGGCTCGCTTTTTACTGGCAAGACTGAATCCTTCTGTGACATACAACTCTGATGCTCCACCACCACCCGGTGGGGATGTCATTTTCACAGACGATGTGAGCTTTCAGGTCTTCCTCGACCATCTGCAGCGCTTAGCGGTTCAGTAGAAGTCCCGCTCGCTAAACATTTCTCAAGCTCCAGGATCTCTTTTTCAAGGTGTCAAGTTCCGTCCTCCTCGTCGTTGTCGCCGTTACTAATGAGTGCTCATTCCGATGCTTTGTTGTGCTATATCATTTGTAAGAGTCTCCTTGTGTATGCATAAAAGTAAGTTTTATAATAAAAGAAATCACCCCTTTTTTCTTTTTTCTTTTTAATCTTTTGTATAATTCTTGAGTGGAATTTTTGGTAAGATTATTGGTTATTGATCTGGTGAAAGGATTCATCTAACTGGACCAGCATGTCGGGAAGACAATTCGTGATGGAAGAACAAACACATCTCATCTAGCTTTTTTTTGCGGGTATAATTGACATAATCTGCTGGATGCTAATCAGCATGTGTAGTTTTGGATATTTGAGAAGGTGTTATGTAAATCTTGGGTTAGAATAATCTCCACCACATGATTTGAAATATATATTGAAAAATGAATTTATTTCATATTTAGATTTTGGGTTAGAGTTACATGTAGGCCAACCTAGGACTTTACATCTTGCCATCAAGTAGTTCATCCATCCTCTTGATTTAGGTTGCTCTGGGTTGGTATAATTTTAGCCCAGGACTTTTAGGGTGATTGGATAAGAGGCTGGTCTCATAAAATAGAGGTTTCAGTATTGAATCTTATAAACGTCTTTTATAAGAGCCTAGGAATTTTCTGCGAATAGAAATATTTCATGCTCAGTAGTTAGTTCATGACTATTTGTGAAGTTATAAAAAGGGAAAAACTGACCCCAAATATACAGTTTTTTGAGGTTTTGTCCCAAAAAAAAAAAAAAAACTCTGCTTTGTAAAATTGAACATGTCGTGTGGAACTTCTATTTTCTAAAATTGAGATTTGAAAA
Source organism: Xerophyta viscosa (assembly GCA_002076135.1). NCBI lineage: Eukaryota > Viridiplantae > Streptophyta > Magnoliopsida > Pandanales > Velloziaceae > Xerophyta > Xerophyta viscosa. Next base: position 126,264 of record MJHO01000198.1, on the reverse strand, counting down.
TCAAATTTTATAAGTGCCGATACAAGGAAGCAAGAGTCATTCTTTCTGGTACTTTGTAGAGGATGATAAAAGTTTTCAGTACTGTATAGATCGAAAATCATACTCATTAATTGGTGATATATGATATCTAATATTTATAAATAGGTAATGATATTCGGTCCGCATACTTAATCTAAAAATAGTTTGATTTATATTTTTTCGTATCAGTAAATTTATGATTTATCGACCGTGAGATTCAAAAATATAATTTTTTGATTATTTTCGGACTATTTTATCAGGGCTAATGGCTTCTTCCTTTATGACAGTCGGATTATCTAAAGATAAACAGGGGAAACAGGGATTTGGATTTTAAGGAAGCCGCTGTAAATGGGCCAAAGTGTTGGGCCGCAGCAGGCTCAGCGAAAGAACGGTCAAGATTTCTGCCACGCAGACAAGCCATCTTCTCCAGACGGAATTACCCTTCGCCAGCGACGTAATTACTACTCTTTTCTAATGTATTGGTGTTCTTCTTCTCTCTCTTTCCTGTGTCGTTCAAATCTTCCCCAATCTTCTTCTCTTTTTCTACATTGAAGCCCAACACCGCAGATTTATTGATTTTCTTCTTAAACAAAAGCTTCAGCAAACGTCAGCACTGTAAAATCCTTTCGCTGTATACATTTTATATTTTTTTGGATTAAAGTTTAAGTATGGTTATTTATGCTGTAATACATGGATTTTGTTTGTTAATTTTTTTGTTTAGTTATAGTTATGGTCGCTTGTTTGGTCCTGTTTAACCCCAAGAAAGGGAATTTGAGAGCTGAAGGTGGATGACTTCACGTTTTGCATTTCTGATATTAGTTCAAAAAGGTTTCTTCAGCGTGCAAACTTTGTTCAGTAGATCGGTTTCTTTTCCAACTAAGAATCGATTTGAGGTTGCTTGTATTGTGGTAATTTAAATGGTGTGGATGGTTTTAGGGATTTTATTCTCAATTTGTTGGCATTTGGAGATTTGTAGCTTTTAGGAGCAAGCTCGTCTTCCAGATCTCTTTAAAGGTTAAGTTTAGTGTAAGATTAGAGGATAGAGTAATCTATCGCTTAAATCGTTCTGGTTGGATTTCATCTCGTTGTTTTTTTTTTCCTTATTAAGTTATGTTTGTTCATAAGATTGCAATAGGAGTTATCTGAGTTCAACCTTCAGATTTCTGGTTCATTTCTGTCTGGGAATTGGGTTTTCAATCAAATATTGTGCAAATCCCTGTACATTTCCTTGCTTCACACTCTAATCTCTATCATTATTTTATTATGAGATATTTCTTTTTTGGTGGCCTGTTATATCATATTCCTATCTTGTTTTCATTTTGTTTGAGTTAGTATCTCGGCGCCTTAAGCATATTTTATTAGCATGTCTTGTTGGCAACTGTTTGTTATTGTAATTTCCTTCCAAAATCATTGTGATCGTGGTTTACGTCTTTTTGAATTTGAGAAGAAGCCATCTGATATCCCATTTATTTGGCTCAAAAAGTTCATGGCTAAGTCGGCTATACTTATGTTTGCGAATTGCGAAGTATGAGCCCTTGAATGTGTTTTCAGGGGAAACCTTGTACTGTACCTGTATTTCTCCATTATAAGTCAAATTTTTAGTATGCAACTTGTTAGTAGTCTTAGTTCCCGGAGCTATATATATTGTTTTAAGTATATCGATGTGGTGGGCAGCTTCAGTAAAATCGTAAATATTAACATGAGTTTATATAGATGTCGCACTTTGCCATCTTTAGGAGAAGGTATTCATTCTTATCGTGAAAACTTTAAGAAGCATTTTCATGAGACGATATTGTGTTTTTGTAAAAGAATTTTCGAGCAATTGGATACATAAATGAAGCTTCAGATATATTATATTATATTATTATATAGATATATATATATATATATAATATATATAGAGAGAGAGAGAGAGAGAGAGAGAGAGAGAGAGAGAGAGACCTAAATTCTACTCGACAGGAGCACAACCCGCTCCTGTCGACTCCGCAGGCGTCGGATACGAGCGATCCGACGTCTAAACCGACCCGAGCTCTCCAAAACACGCGCGTGATCTCAGCCATCGGATCGCCCACGCTCCGACAGTTGCGGAGTCGACAGGAGCGAGCTACGCTCCTGTCGAGTGGAGATTAGCACCTATATATATATATATATATATATATATATATATATTGGAGAAACAGATCATATTCCAACAAGTTGGGAGCTGTTTTTCTATGATTGATTAACCAAGCTATATCTAGTTGACTTTTTGTTTTTGGGATTAAGCTAGATATTTTTTTTTTAGAAAGATTTTTTATGTGCAATATGATGTGTACTATTTTGATGCAAGACCAATTATTCCCTATTGTCTAATGTTAAGTCTCTATGGTTATGTGTTGCAGAAATCACAAGTAGTCTAATTTTCAACGGTTTAAACGACTCAATGATGATATCGGACCTCAAAGGAAGCTTATTAGATAATGCAGAAACTCATTCACAAAATAAGGAATGGGATGACGTATCGTGCCCGATCTGCATGGAGCATCCCCATAATGCTGTTCTCCTTATCTGCGGTTCGCATGAAAAAGGATGCAGATCTTACATATGCGATACGAGCTACAGGCATTCAAATTGCTTGGACCGGTTTAAGAAAATGACGGAAAATCCTCCACAACTGACCTCTTCCATGAATAACAACTTCAATGAAGAGCTTACTGGTCAGAGGACTTCTGAAACTCTTGAATCCTTTGTAAGAGGCCCAACAATGAGACGCAACGTTGTGGAGACCCTCGAAGATTATAATTTGGATGGAAATAGTGAGGAAATCGCTGCAAGCTTGTTAGAAGCTTTGGAAGAGAACAATCAAAATCAAGAAGCGGAGGCTCCTACCGGAGCCCGTGGTGGGCCCAGCCGAGAGATAGTCGCGGAGGAGACTTCTTCTAAATCAATCTACTTGAACTTGAAGTGCCCGTTATGCCGAGGAAATGTTATCGGATGGATGATCGTTAAAGAAGCAAGGCGATACTGGGACTTGAAACCACGGAGCTGTTCACGGGAATCTTGCTCGTTCTCCGGCACCTACCGGGAGCTACGAGGACATGCGAGGCGGGTCCACCCGACAACGAGACCCTCTGACGTGGACCCCACGAGGCAACGCGCCTGGAGACGTTTAGAGCATCAACAGGAGTATGGCGATATTGTCAGTGCAATACGTTCGGCCATGCCCGGAGCGGTTGTTTTGGGCGATTATGTCCTCGATACGTCGAACGATTTGCATTCTGAAACTACTGCACCGTTCTGGAGCACTTTCTTTTTATTCCACATGATGAGCAGTCCGATCGGGTCACTCGATGATTCGAGACGCTCACCAAGGGGTTTGAGGCGGCGTAGGAACTCACCCGAAAGACACCGGAATTTGTGGGGGGAGAATCTGTTGGGTCTTGCATATGATTACAATGACGATGACGATGATGATGATGATGATGGGAATCAGGACGAAGATGACGACGATGATAATGTTGAATTCTTGATTCCGCGCAGGAGGAGGAGGATCACAAGGTCTAGCAGAACTGGTGACAATCTGTGATGGGTAAATCTTGAATTATATGAAAGACATTTCAGCCGCAGGATCTACTCGGGATGGGTAGGATCTACTCTGATGGATGTCGACCGCAGGTTTTGCCGAACACCATTACAGGTCTGGGCTGAAAAGCTCGGCGATTGCCTATCGAGTTACAAAAGAATTCCCCAATAATTGCTAGCAGGGGCGCGCCACTGAATATTGAATCTGATAAAAGCTGGATATTTGGATTTCAGAAGCTTATCAGCATGCAGATATTAGAACAGTTGGATTCTTGTTAGTTTTAATTTCTTTTTAGATGAAGGGTGTTCTGCTTGACATTTTGTTTGTATATTTCCCACCATTGAATGGCTCAATTGGTGGTACTTGATTTGGGAAAGAAACCGGGTTTAATGGTAGTCGACGGAGCTGTAAACTCATCCTCCGAGCTTTGTTTCTTTGCAGTTTTGCGGAACGATGCTGGTCGTTCGATTACGAGCAAACAGTTGGATAGATATCCAAATCTTCTATTCCATTCTCTGTCTCATCCTTTTTCATTTATTGACGTATATGATACGCGTATAATGAGATATCTGTAAAATAGAAGATTTGAATTCCTTTTGATAGATAGGCAGGTACATAAACTAGATCCCACTGTTATCTTTTTTTTTCTTTTTTTTTTTTTTTTTTTTTTTTTTAGAAAGAAATAAAAAAAAAAAGAGAAAAAGGTATCTGTAAAATAGAAGTAGAGCAAACTCATATAATCACTCATATTCACCTCTAACACAACCTTAACTTTACATGCGAAAAGGCTACGCGGTATGTCAAAAAAGAATTGAACCAAAAAAAATGTGTATATATACATTGAAGCAGGACAAAGAATGCAAGTCCTTTTTTCTGGAAGGACTCATGAACAAAACTTGGCTCAGACCCTTGTCGCAACGGGTTTATGAACAATACGCGGCTGTCCTCTACGCCAATAGAGCTTGCCAAATAATTAGGGTAAATATTTACATTCATCTAGCTTGGTTCTGTCCCTTTGTCGGAAGGGCCATCCACATAGAACGTAATCTGCTTGTAATCTCTGTGAATGAGGGGCGAACGGCCGGGTCTGCTGACCAACATTCTTCCATTAGCTTTCTCCATTGCGAGTCGCATCGTTCGGGGATCGGCGGGCGTAGACTGTTGTTCACAATTCCCCCTACATATTAAAGGCGCTATTTAGTAACCGGAAAAAACTTCTCACCCCCAACAAACTACCCAACAAACCACACACAATCAATCTCCACCACACACGGGTCTCGTGATCCACACAATTCCCCTCGTGATCTGTAAACAATATCAAAATTACAAATATATCCATCGTGATGTGTGGTCTTGATTGTGCCACGTCAGCATGTGTAGTTTCTTGTGTGGTTTCTTGAGGATGCATAGCAAAGTCCTTAGTAACTTGTCCAAGTGCAATGACTATAACCAGGCAAAACACGACCATAGAAGCGTTATCGCTCGGGGATCGGGTCAACTATTACTTGATTACTGTACCAATTGTCTATGCATCAACTTATGCTTTGGAGTAGATAATAAAGCATAAACTTATTATTCTAGAAGTTAACTATACATGCAAACTCTTGGTTATATGGAAAGTGGTAAATATGAGTTGGTTAAAAGTAGTCCTCACAATACATGCACAAACATAGTTAATACAGAAGATCAATCAAAATCTTAGTTCAATTCGTATAGTGATATGCTATTGCACCCAGGATTCTAGAAGATCTAGCATAAATGATATGCTATTGCAGTATTGCACCCATGATTCTACAGGAGCTAGTATAAATGATGATGCACCCGGTTCGTAGCAATGCGGTTGCTAAAGGTTGTCCACGATTATCAAATATCATGAAAATTCTAATAGGGATAGAAGGTAATGATGCATCTGTGTATATTTATAATCACGATTGTAAGAGGTCACAAAAACATGAGCTTGAATAGCACTTTGAGGTGGCAAAACTTCACCCGATACCCGCGAGTACCCATTTGTAAGGGTAGAAATTTCAGATAAAAATATTGGATACAGGTATCACCCGCCCGTACCCATAATTTATGGGTCAAATGGGCGGGTGCCCGCGGGTCCGCAGGCACCAGCATCCACTAATGCTATTTGTAATTTATTTCTCAATCCAATCATCGATCTCTTATTCTCTTATGTAGAATAATTGTGAATGAATTTTATGTAATAGTTATTTAGATATTTCAAACAGCTAAATACTATGTCTATGCATTCGTGCACGATTTTGAACTTATCAAAACATACAATACTATGCGAAAGGTTAATAGCATGTTTGCTACACATATTGTACCTATTGTTACTAGTTCAAACCAATTTTCCTACGTAACACAGCTCTCTCCCTTTTAGGGTTTTGTCAAAAAAACTCTTGCTTTGCAAAACTTGAACAAACCAACCCATTGAATGAAAATACTAAGTTAGCTTTCCAAACAATTTTTTTTGGCTCATCCGGAACACTTGTTTAGCTTGCTCCAACACTTTATTAGTTTATCTGGAACACTTTGTTTGCCTGCCGGGGAACACCTCCACCAATAAATACACTACGATACATTTATGCAACACTACACTAGCCGCCGGGGACACTAAACTAAGCGCCCGGAACACCTTGAAGTATCCTACCAGGGATTTTTTTTTTTTTTTTGAAAAAATTGAAAAAGCAAGGCCTGATTTGTACAAGTTTTGAAAAACAAGGATTTATTTTGACATTACTCAATCTTCTTTCCTTTTTTGAATGAAGTTCACGACCCAGGCACTAATACAGGTTTATTCTGCTAATATATACCCAATAGGCCCTGCTTAAAGTGATCCAGGAAGTTATCTAACAAATAGATAAGACTTACCGATGATTGCACCACAATGCATGTTTGCATATGGTTCCTCCCCTGTGAGGATCTCCCACATTGCGATTCCAAAAGAGAAAACATCAACCTATCAGCATCAAACTACTTTTCAGATGATTTCAAACAGCTTTCAGAGTATGGAAATGATTCGAATTGACCAACACACCTTCTCAGAGACCCTACTACTGCTCCCATTTAATAGCTCAGGAGCCATCCATGGAAGTGTTCCTCGTACTCCACCAGAAACAAGTGTGTTACGTTTGATTCTTGACAATCCAAAATCTCCAACCTGCATATATACCAAATCCAGTTTTTTAAAAAAAGAAGGAAAACCAGGCGGAGTACAATGAATGGACCAAAAATCCAATCTTATTAAAATTTTGATTTTGGTACTGAAGGACCTTTTCACCGAGAGAATCTTTGAAATTGAAATTGTTTCAAGATCTTTGTTTGTCACAGAATTACTCAATGGGAAAAAGATAATATTTCTCCATGAGCCTCCAAGAGGCTCTTATTGCTCATGCTTATTTGCTTGCGGGTTTTTAATCTGATTATGGACACAGCTAGGGAGCAAAGAAGATGCTAGCAAATGTAGTTTAAAGGTACATAAACTAAGTACATGTTACACCCAGATAACTAGAACTAAGACTCGCCCTATTAATATTGCACTATAAGATGTTATTGATTGACATGTTGTATATAGCAACGGCTATAATAACATGTATACAGCTTCTGTTGTTTATATCTCTCTCATAATACCTTGCATATAGGTCGTTGCGTATCTCTCATGTTAACGAGTAAGTTGTCACATTTCAGATCAAAATGAACAATGTTTTTCGAGTGTAGGTATTCCATTCCAAAAGCTGCATCCATTGCAATGATAAGCCTTTTGCGGCGATCCAGTGCCCTGCATTAAGTAAATCTTTATATATTTAACATATAACGAAAGACTTAATTTAACTTCCAAAACAAAAAAAAATAGGAGAAAGAGGGGAACTTGAAGATAAGATTAATCATGTGAACTCACCTATCCTTCCTCATAAGAACATGTCTCAGTGATCCATTCACCATATATTCTGTAACTGTGGCCAGAGTTCCTCCCGCTCCATCTGGTACAACACCATAGAAAGCAACCACATTTGGATGGTGAAGCTTGGACAGGATTTGAGCCTCTCGCCAGAAATCTTTAGTCTGTAAAACCAAAAGGATGATATTGTAAATAACTATACTACAAACAAATCTTACGAGCACATGCAAAATAGACAATTATCTATAGGTAGAATCAAATTAGGATAATAGAATGAGAATTATAATGCTAGTTCAGTGTTCTTCAATTTACTGTACCTCTACCTTTTACACCAAGGTACTTTAAACCATTTGCAGCATATACGAAGCAGATGTCTTGTTTAATTTCACCAACCACGACATCTTGGCTTTAAATATTTAAGACAAAATAGCCATGAAGAGCAAAATCGCTTTATTCGAACTGTTCTCAGTGACTGCAATACGGCTCTTTAAGTGCAATAATGCCAATTTATAGGTAAGAAAACTAATAACAAGTCCATATAACGATATGGAGAAAGTAGAATATCCAAAACCCACAAAGCATATAGAAATGTTACAAATGTACCGTGGTAATCTGGAAACAAGCTGCAAGTTACTCCTAATACCACAGGTCCACTTGTCTAAGTCACACTTCAATTGTAAAATTCAAAGAAAGAAAACTTCAAAAGTCTATAAGAACATAATTGCCCGTAAATCTTCAGAATCAACATGTAAGGACACCTTTCAATAAACTTAAATGCAAGTGCATGTATACATGCACATAGCAAGATAATTGTTTATTGGTCACTCACCAATCGCTCCTGCTCAGATAATCTTCCAGCAAAACAGCTTTTCTTGATCCTCTTAATTGCTACATCTGACCCTCTCCATTTACCATGATAAACAGTTCCAAAAGTACCTGATCCCAGTTCACGAATCTCTTCAAGATCGGCATTCTTTATGATCTGTTAATCAGCGGTCAGTTGCACGAGAGAGAGAGATGAAACAATATACCAACTATAAGCACGCGTGGAATTATCTACTAGTCGGCAGTTGGCATACAATACATGAGAAATCTTTTGATTAGAAAGTTAGGACATGACTGCCCACCAACAAATTTAAAAAGGAAAAAGAAAGACCTTACAGTACAAGCAGAGTTTATTTGTAGTCCCCCAAACCATGCACACAACAAATACATAAATAAGCATGCGCAATATTGACAAATAGCTTCTACCCTTTATTATTACTAGTATTCAAAGTATTTGGCGTATTTGGGTAAACACACACATAAAAATAGGACAATTTAAGCAGTATGACCAACTTTAGGTGCTGGGTGGTAAGGCTTCTATAGGTGACTAATTCTCTTCTTTTTTTTCCCAGATAACAAGGTGAAACCACCTCAGCCTCGCGAACCAATCCGCGGCTGATTTTCTAGCCACAGCCCCAAACCCACTCTGTGAGCATGGATGTGGTTAGGGAGTGAAACCTTAGACAATTGAGCCCACTGCAAACCCACCCTTGATATTACTTTGTGTTTCTCCAAGAAAGGTATTAATAATATCTAATGATGGACGTTATCACACTTGAGCTAGACAACAGATCTTTACAAAAGCTAGCACATGTAATCACTAGTGCCTCCTTTTGAACTAGTTAGAAGTAGAGGACCTTCACCTTTCTTTGTAGTTAGGATATCTACAATTGAAGTTGAGTTTATACTTGGATGACGACTAACCTGCAGACCATAGATTCCTGCTTCAATCTCTGCAATGGCAGCATCATTTATGGACTCATCCATGTTATCAGTTTTGGAGTCCTAGCATAAAAGTGAATATAACAGTATCACCATGAAACAGACTGAAGGAAGAATAATAAACCACCAATATCAGTCATTCAAAATTATTCACCTCACAATCTGATTTGGGAGAGTTGCTCTCTGCATCGGTCACTGTGGTATCCCCATCCTCCAAGGGCTCATCAAGTACATGAGGAGTAATTGCAGGGGAAGCAGGAATGCCAGATGGAACAACATCAGTTACATCTTCAACCATGACATCTGCATGCACCAGAACGTGTTCATGTTTTTTGGTTATGTATGTCGACTCTCTTCCTTGCAACAATTCATAAGCGGAATGGGGGTAACTAACTGTATCCTGATCGATAAGAGAAAATTCTCGTGCCAGAAATCCAGCTTCTAGCGGTCTCTGGAATGGCGTTTCACTACCATTGCCGTTTACTAAATCTGGACCCATATTAAGTTCGTCGATAATGGCTGGTGGATCTGACACAGTACAGCATCCAACTCCAGGGAGGTACTTTGAATTCTGGGACATGACGCCAGGTGGGTGATGAATAAGATGCTCTCCAGACAAGACACCGATCTGCTCATCAGATTGTTTGTCTCCGTAGCAACTATTTCGTAGGCACTCAGCAGATTTATCAGGGGCTGCAGCTTTCAAAAAATCCTCCTGCCATGAAGTAGATATTGTATTTATGTTTTCATTCAGAAGGCCAACTGTAACTGGCATGGGAACATTTAGCATGATGGGTGCAATAGCATTAGTAATAGCATTACACGTACAAGCTGAACTTTCTGGAGCATCTAATTCCTGCGATGGTGGATGTGTGTCGTGCGTCTCAGTTTTTCTGTATCCCTGATCATGCAATATGCTCTCCTGAGAGGAAACTTCTGGTGTTGCATTAAGATCTAATCCATCATGCTTTTTACCATGCATAAAGAGAGATTCTGTTTTCATAGACTGTTTTGGAGAGTCAACGAGGGAATCATGCTCCCGTTGGTAGTCATTTGGCTTGCGATCAATATCATTCTTGTTCATCTCCCTTTCAATCTTTTCATCCGGAAAATGCTTAATTTGAGTTGTAGAATCAATGCTTTCACAATATTCTTGAGGACAAGGATATAAGGACCCTGCCTTAGAAGTTGCAGATATCATCTCCTGTAACTTGTACGAAACATTGGAAGGACTCATTTCAATAGTTTGTTCGGGCTGAGCTCCTTCCGGGTTAGTTTGGCAAAAACCTCTATGAAATGGAGAGGTTGCAAAATTCAAGTGGGCTGATGGATCTTCCATTAAGCCATAATCATTTTTATCTCTTTTATCCTGAAGCATCGAATCAGAATAAGCATGGGGCATATTTTCATAATGATGTGCAGAATCATTAGCTACTGGTACATAGTTTGCCAAATCTTTGAGTTTTGCTGGGAACTTCTCAGAATGAAACCCCCGTACCTCCATAACTGGCTTTTCAGAGTATGAATATCCGCACAAATCACTATCATTGCGCTGAAAATTTGGTGCAGTCAACTCCTTCATATTGCAGTTATTTTGAAAATGGATGACATCACCCTGCAGTCTGGGACGGAAATTTGGTGCACCACCATGAAGATAATATCCCGCATCAATCTCATACAACTTATCTGATAGCTGATCCGCTATTATCTGATCTTCGAATGATGGTTTGTGAGAGTGCCTACCATTTCTGTGCTTTATTGTTCTGGGAGAAAATGGAGGCGAATGAGCAGGGGATTTTGTAGCAGCTAAAGGGTTGGCAAAAAACTGAGCAGCCTGGTGATGTAAGAACATTCCAGAACACACTGGAGCTGAATTCCCTTCAAAGGGATCCGGTCGGTTCGACATGCTGTTGCCACTTGAGCTGTCCCTTGTACTCAGTTCTAGAATATTGTTGACTGCAACCACGTATTGATACTCCGAACTGTTCTGTAATCCTCTTGTTTCTATACAGCAGTTATCAGATTCTATCAGAGAAATTAGAAAAATACGAAGCCTCTGAGAACCATCGGTTCTTTCCAGCATGTAGTACTCCTCCATCATATTCTGAAGATCTTCGTCTGAAGAAACGGAGATGAGAGCGTCAAGCTCTTCTCCTGGAAGCTGATACTTAATCGTATGAGGTTGGTTACACATACTAAGAGTTTTCTGCATAAGCCCTTTCCATTCTATGTTTTTTCTAATGGAAAGTATACGCGTCTCGCCGCCAACATATCTCAGCTTTCCATCACCAGGCCTCGGCAAAAATTTCCCACCGAAGCTGCATAAAAACTTCACCTTTCCCGCGTGAGGACTCTCTGATGCCGGCGGCCAATGTTGACAATATGCGTCATTTTCTTTGGATAAATTTGGGTATGAAATATCACAAGTAAAATCAGATTGTGCTCTTCTGAGGCCAGAAGGACCTGTAACACCCTCGTTCGTATAATTAGGATATACTTCATGTCTAACTGGTGTTGCTCTGTGAGTAGACCTATCTTGAAGAAACTCCATGGAGAATTCTTCGCCCGTCTGAACAGAGATGTTATTTAAAGCCTTTCCGGAAGGTGTCCTTGCGGGTGGTGCAACAGGAGTGTAGCCTCGTCGAAAGTTTTCACTAGAAGGACCATGCAAATCACCTTCCATTATCTATCTTAAATAGTTATAATTTCCAATTTGCTTCTAGATCTTACCAGACACTTCCAACTCTTAAACTCCCAAATACATGAATACTGATTTGAGAAGCAGACAAAAAAACCTCCCATAGCAATTGAAGACCACCGAAATGCAAATTAATAGGGTCTACAGGTATCAAACCATGAGGTATATTTGGAGCTATTTGCAGTTGCAACCTACATAAATCATCACATCTATAGCAGATCCGTCAGAATGAACATAAAAAATAAGGACTGATGAGGCAAAATTTGGAGCTATTTGCAGTGTAACCTATAAAATCGATCATTTCTACAGCAAATCGGTCAGAATGACAATAAATCAATGGATGACAGACAAAACTAGAGTAAAGTCTGTTTCCATGATTCTGCATCCTACACAAATGAAAATTTAACTTTCAATCTTCAATAGATTCAATTTAGTTTCTATTGACCAAACCAAATTTTGATGTCCGCATCTTAATTCTATAGCTTTTAACAATTACAAATTAAGAAACATGTCAATATCATCTAATACATCAAATTACAAAATTACCCGTCGAAAATACGATCTAATACAGAATGAAGAGTTATAATCAAATATATCCACAGCAATGTGATCTAAGGACACAGGCCAATAAAAAAATGAAAAATAGAGGGAAAAAAAAGGACACAAGAAAAAAAAATTTCAGCAGTTTTTCTAGATTCGAGAATACCTCGATTCTCAATTTGAAATTTGGAAAAAAAAGGTAATGCAAGAGAAAATTTGAAGCTGCAAAACGTTCAATCAAAATCCTAATTCAACAGAATAAAAAATAATGGAGGGGAATTACCAGAACCGATTGGCGCGCGGAGAAATCCACAAAGTTGGGGGTTAATCATCATTCATTCACAAATTCGAGGATAATATCTGATTCGATTCCTATGTCGCAAGGATCGGAAAGTGCTCTAATATTACTTGAATAAATTAAATTAAATACTTAATATATTAATATTGTTTTGTGTTTGTTTAAGGTGAAAGAAAGCGAAGGTGAGGGCGAGCGAAAATCACGGTAGCGGAAGTAAGGGACGTAAAGCGAAATAAAACTGCAGTTGCTAAACTACATAAAGAAAAAAAAAAAAAAAGACATTTTGTATTTTTTATACATCATTTATTGAATTTGGATTTCTCAAAAATTTTTTTATTGAATTTGGAATTTTTATTCCTCATAATCGATTTTAGAAAAACCCATCTTATAAAATGACCAAATATTTTTTATTCCGAAAAATAACACATGCAAACATTTACAACCACACACTAACATCTGCGACTACTCATATATACGAATATCCAAAAATATTTACAAATATTTCCGAATATTTAACCGAACATCTTTTAACACCTACGATTAATGTGGGTGTTCGTCGTTGATCGCGGATGTTCGTATGTATTCATGCGTATTCGTGAGTTCGTATTTGTATCTTTTTTCGAATTAAAAATATTATGAATATTTTGATCATTTTAGCCAAACCCAATTAAAAAGATAAAAAACGTCAAATATAATCAAGTAACATCAAAATACAAAATACCCAAAAAATAATGTTTTTTGGTCGAAAATAAGAGAACTATTATATATTATATATTATTAACAGAATTACCTATCAACCATAACTCTCACGTGAGAAGCACGTGCTTACAGCTTTGAATTATTTGACAAAAATACCCTCGGACAAAGCTAGAATTTACAAATAGATCTATGTATGTAAAATTTAAGCGCCTTAGCAGTCTGGACGGCCCACTTAAGTTTCGCCTTTAGCACGCTGCATGTATATATGTGAACCGAAAACTATGAAATACAAGTAGAATAAAGTTTGGGCCCAAAAAGCCCATTTGTTGTTATTATCGTGGCGAAACCGTAATATACGTCCTCATAAGAACCTCAAACTCGTAAAAAATTCTCACGCTAGCACTGACCGATGCTTTGATATACGAGTATATGCCTTCCATAAATAGGTGCTCCTGCCACGGAATACATAGAATTTTTTAAAAAAATTTGCGAGAGATTTCACACTACGCGGACTTGAACCTGGATAATGATGCTTTCTGAGGTGCCTTTTATGCAATCGAGCTAACCACACTTAGCCAAAAAGTCCATTTTGTGTTGTTAATAGTTCTGGTTGGATGTGGTTCATGTGAAGTAGATAGTCTGTGTCTAATATATACTAGCAGATAATACACTCGCGACACGTGAGTCAAAAAAATTAAAATTACTTTTAGATTTTACTAGTAAAAGTTATAATTGTTTAATTTATAATTATAAAAATTTCTTTTTATTCTTTCAATTATACTATTTTGTTGTTTTGGAAGATAATAAAAAAGATAGGTCTTAAACAAATCTAGAACATAAATTCACAAATGAAATAATTCTAATATAAAAATCATATAAAGAAGATATATGAAAGAAACAAAATGGTGGTTTATAACTTCCTATATAATATGCTACATTATATTTATGATAACTACTATATATACAATAAAAACTTATTTTAATTATTAAATAACTATAATATAATAAAAAACACCACTAAATTTTGCTCTTAGCTTATATATATATAATAGTAATAGTAAATATCATTAACAAATAACACCAATTAATGAATATTAGTATTATTATTATCATTAATCATAAGAATAATAATGTGGGATGGGCCTTTGATCCAAATAGCTGGACTGGACATGGCGCATAATTGTAATTTATTTTTCATAGAAATTAGAACGCAAACGTCGCACAACAAACATCTTATTATTTTAATAAAAATAATTTTCTAATTACAATTTAAGAATTATGATTAAAAAAATTCTTAATATACACACTGTTGAATTGAATGTTTGCATATATTTGTCACAATAATGTAGAAATTTTTTTCCCAAATATTGTAGAATTCTCTGGCAATGTAGTGGATGTGAAAGCTTGTGATTGATGGTTGATAGCAACCCAACCTACTAGCCCTACTTCACACTTTTTTTTCTTTTTTTTTAAAGTGACGAGATGAAACTTATCTAATCTCAATATTGTATCACTTGAATATTGGTACTATTTTTTAACCGATAGATATTTAATCATTTTGGTCCGGCCTGCGGTCAGATAGTAAAACTTCAGTATGACGACTTTTTCGAGATCACATAGTGGAGTATCTATTTTGTGCGCCATCTTCGCACAAGCGTAAGAAAATGTGACGCCCGTAATTATCTCACAGCTATCCGAAAAACGGACCTGATGAGTGCATCATCTAGAATTCGAAACCGGGCGCTCGCTTCATAAGGCGAGCGTCCCGGCCGTCTCACTCAGGGGCGGAGGGCGCCCAACTTCACTTTTTAGGTGTAAATAATTCAAGAAACTTATTTGTTTGTTTGTTTGTTTGTTTTTAAGATTAATATGAAATAAATTATTCGTTAGTCTATCAAATTATTTTGTACGATTGTTGTAAGATAAATCTACGATGGTATCAGTCCATATTCTATCAACCGAAAAATTATAATTTTTCGGTCTGGACAGATCCGAAATGTCCATTTTAACTTGAGTTTGTTAATCCTAACATTTACGACTTCATCACTATTCCTCTTCCTTTTGGAAAAAAAGGATCTAAAAACCTTTGGCCTGGGACGCGCTCTACGTTAGGATCTCTCAGCCTATCAAAGCGGGATGACATTTCAAGTGTCCTCGCCGGATCTTCACCACCTTGGAGTTGAGATCTTCTGAAGACACGAACAAGTTCGTTTACATCTTTGCTGATCGTGGGATCGAAACATGAACCTCCATCGAGCTATAAGAGACCAAACCAATCCGCCCTCCTTCGAGGTTAGCAAATATTATTTTTTTTATTATCGAATTAAATGTAGCAAGAACTTTTAAATGGGACCTTCTTTTGTTATGTGTCAATCATTAGATCATGTTGGTAAATCTCACTCTCAAATATAGAGATGCATTCCATGTGGGTATCATGCCTTTCAGTTTGTAGAAGCTTCAATTTCCAAAACATGGCTTGCTCAGCCATAACATGGCTAAAAATGAATATTTGCACCGACCAGTATTGGTCCACTTGGTTAGTGCGGCTGGATACTAGGATGAGATCATGGCTTGCTCCTCATAAAGAATGGATAATAGATTTAAATTCCAACAACACCTGGTTGAGAGGTTTTACCTGATCGCATATCTTTTTTGATCGTGTGAGACGTAAAATGAAATTTAACTCAACGGTCAAAAAAAAAATTGCAAAATAATTTAAATAAATCTTTCTAATTAAATCATATATTACGTTCATGATTAATATAAAAAGCACGGATATAATTAAGATAGATTTGTTTGCATGATTCTATCTCCAATATGATCAAAAAACTTGTATAGGAATTAATGCAAGTTCTAAAAATCTAATAAAAAAACATAGACGGCCACCAAATGGTTTACGCCGAGACACATATGAAAGTTCAAAACTATGGCCAATGGACCACGAGATTGTTATAACTCATCTATTATCGTGAAAGAATTCTGTCTGTAACTGATCTACCTTATATCACCATCACAACCAATAAATTTATAAATAGTATCAATATATATTATACCAAGGTCATCTAGATGCAAATTGTTACATGCATGAACAATATGAGACAGAAATAAATTCATAACTTATACATACCATTGACCTAGGTTAAGACCATATGGTCCTAACCTAAACCTAGAACACAATAAATTAAACCCTAAGGTATACACCAAATCCTAGAAAAGCAATGGATTAGTGCCCACAAATGTGGTGGAGAGTGCTCCACAAAGATAAAAAAAGAACACACATTTATTTTTTTTATAATATAATATTATTAATTTCAAGCATTACCCAAGATGCAAACTTTAATTTTTTATACCATGTGATGAACCTAGGGATATGGTTTCAAGATAAGCATATATATATATATATACACACACACACACACACACACACACACACACACTAATAATAACTTATGTCTTGTGCAACTAAACCAGTAACACTCACATGTCAGCTCAAAAAAAAAAAAAAAAAAAAAAAAAAAAAAAAAAAAATCCCTATGAAGGAGGAGGGCATGCCATAATTCTAGATTTTTTTTTTTTAGATGACAACAATAACATCAACTTATGAGTGATAAGTCTTTTTTGGACTAAATATGGAGGATAAATATAAATAGCCATATCCTGAATAATACTACTTTTTTAGAATCCTTAGCCTAAAAAACAAAATCTAAAACATATATGCATACAAAAGTACAAAATTTCATATGACAAAAAATGAAGTCGAGCAAGCATATCCAAAAGAAATATGATTACGAAATAAATATAAAAAATATAAATCCTAAATTTAGATTTTACCTATCTTTATTTACTGTCAAATGCAACCATGCATGTCATGTATAACACCTTATGAGCCTCCACAAACAATATTAATTACTTTGATACTACGCCCTTAAAGTGAGATATTATTCTTGTACGAATGAGGTATGACAGCTACAATAAAAAAGGGTACCTCGTAAATAATATATTCTTTCTGTATTTCGTAGAAAACGATATTATCTTAAAAAAAGTATATACCGAAAAACTAAAACTCCTAAATCAATAAAATATCAATCGGTCTCATCTTAAAATTATTTATTATGATAACCCTATAAAAATAGGCGGAGTACATGCACCATAAAAATCTTTTAAAAAAAAATTTAACTTGTTTAATGAAAGGAGAAAACTACTCACCCAACAATAAACTACCCAACAAACCACACACAATCAATCTCTACCATACACGCACCTCGTGATCTGCACAATCCCCTCGTGATCTGAAAAAACTACTCACCCCCGATGAAAAGACATTGGAGGCCCTAACATGGCAGTTAACAAACGGCCAACAGTATTTTCCGCCGACCAAATAAATCTAAATTGAGCCTAGTTATTGAGAATTGGGCCAAAGAGTTTAGGGGAATGAAATGAGGAAAACCTACCTCCATATTCTATTATTCAATAGGATTTCGATTTTTTCCCCTCAAAAATATAAATATTCATTAATCATAGAGCTTTCCGGCACTTTTTAACTCAAAATAACTAGCCCATAAACTGAAAAAAAAAAATCAGCAACATTTATATATATATATATATATATATTATATATATTATATATATGGAGATATATATAGAGGAAGTAATAAAAATGATAAAGAATATTTGTACTCTAAATCACATGGCTCACAGAGAAGGCCTTGGCTGCTTCATTTCAAAGCAACAAATCTTCAGTGCAGTCAATTGAATTATTTCCAATGATATCTAAAACCTGCCCTCTCATGATCAAACAGCATCTGAAACCACTCAAATATTGACCCTACATTTCCATATTTTAATTGTTTAAAAGTGGCTTTAGGCTTTGTTAAAGGTACATTATCTATCACAACTCTACTAAGCTTAAATAATATATATATATATATATGTATATATAAAGGCTATTCTCAGCTCGACCTGAGAATAGCCTTAATAAGCTAACATCTCAGCCGTTGATCTCCTTAATCTAACAGCTGAGATTTAATTTTATCACTTAACGGCGCCGTTAAATACTTAATGTCGTGAATCGTTATTTCGTTAAGTATAAAATTAAATCTCAACTGTTAGATTAAGGAGATCAACGGCTGAGATATTAGCTTATTAAGGCTATTCTCAGATTGAGCTGAGAATAGCCTTTTGTTATATGTATATACATATTCCTATATGTATATATAGCTAAGCTTTTAGGCATTGAACCACAATATTCCTGTACTCATAAATTCTAAGGGGGACTCTTTTAGATTTAGTTCGCTGTCATAGTCTCTCATGCATGTCTGTTGGTACTGATATGTAGCAGTTGACGCAACAGTCAACCATTACTATGATATGGACTGTAATTTAGTGGGTTGAGCTATGCAGATATGATGTTATAGTCTTCTTAGTCATATTCAGTATGAATTGTATTATGAGATATTATTTAGTAAGATATAATTTTTTTTTTTCATTTTTGTGATCGTCGAGTTAAGTTTCTATCATATACTCGACCGAAAATAACGCAGTACGATAAGTCTCTCTCAACTCACATTTATTGGAATTCGAACATCTAACATATCCTCCATGAACGGTTGTCCGTCGTTTCCACCTGGCATCCAATCTCTCCAACCAATTGAGCCAACGCTGGTTGGTTTAGTAAGGTATTCTTTGTAGTTTAGAAAAATATTTAGGAATTTATTATTTAAAATATTATTTATAATTTTTTGTTATGCAAATTCTATTACTACTATTTTAAGTAGGGTCAATGTAACAAATAATTTTTGCTGCAATAATAAATTCTCTATACTCTAAATCTCTCTCATTCTCTATCTCCTCCAAACCCTAATTTTTCTACTATTTATATCTCGTTCTATTTCTCTAAATTCCTATCATAATTTTAGCGTTTGGTGGCTCCCATCCATCCATTGTTCGTCGTCATCTCAACATTATCATCAATTATTCGAAACCTTTCAATGGTTCCTATATAATTAACCAAGAGTCGCAAAAAGCTATGATAAAGGCAAATATTCACTTTAAGGAAGCTTAATCTACTAAATATTAGCTAATATAATCATTATACTCTTTTTTTGAGGAAACCTTCCAAAGAATCCATACCAAATTTTTTTTTTATTTTATGTTTTTATATAAAAAATATGAAAAAAAAAAATCCATTAAAAAATAGAAGCAAGGGCAGCAAAAAGCCCCTAGGAAGCCTCAAGGAAGTCCCCTGAGTCTGGTCGGCGGAGGCCACAACTTTTGGCGGGTCTTTTTGCGCATGGCACCCAATATTGTTCTAAATTGGGGGAAAAAGTGTATAGAAAAAGCAAACCCTAGGATTAGGGTATCCCCAAGCTCTTCCACTACTTAGTTTTAGGGTTTACGTTCTTTACTAGTTTACTGCGTAGCCCTGCACCAGGCGGCCCAGTGGCTTTGGCGCTCGCATGGAAAAACTCGATCTCGAGTTCGGAATTTAGCGTCTGCTGAATTTTAATTCCATGCGGTACAGTCTTGTGACTATATATGTCTTCGAAAGCTCCAACGTTAGCTAGGATGCATAATTTTTTGTCCGTGCATGAGTGCTGGTAGAGCACGTGAGTCGGGTACGTAAGAAGGTCCGACGGTAGAACCAAAATGAGCGCCATCCGAAGATTTATATATTACGACGGTCGCAAAAAGTTATATACTGCATAATATAGAAGCATTCTTGGAGGATGATACTGTCCAGCTTGAAAGACTGAGTTTGACGCGGTTGGTAAAAATATGGATCGTTATTGTCCGTTAATTTAGGGGCATATTTTTTCTTCGTGATAAATGAAGGCAATATTTTTCTTTTAAAAAAAAAAGAATTTTTTTTTAAGAAAAACATACCGTTGCTTGGGAATGAGGTTTGCTGGGAGTTATAACATTCGGCCGACCACGGTTTAGACCTAAAAATTGATGCAAAATCCGTTTCTTAAATTTCAAAATAATATATTTTAATATAATGCAGAGATCATAAAAGATGACCACGTAATGTTCTTCATCATGAGTGAAGCTCCTTCTCTTGAATTTTGTGTGTATAATTATATATAAATATACATGTTGTTTATGCAGCTACTCATAAATCAGTTTAGCGGTATTTGCGTTTTTATTCTCCGATAAATAAAAATTATTAAAATATGCCTCCTGTAATTCACAATGACGATTTTATACCTCAATAACAGTGTGAAATGGCGAAACTGTCATCGTTAACTGACATCGTCGTTCAAGAAAAAGAATAAGAATAATTTCGTCATTTTGTAGGATCGAGAGGGCGTATAAAAGTACAATTTTGAATTAGGAGGCATAAATACATATTTTAAATTATGGGAGCGTAAAAACGCAAATGCCCTCCACCGGCTTACATTTTAGCTTGTATGTAGCTTTCGGAGCTGTTTGCATGGTTATAAAAATGTCAACTTTTTGGAGAAACCCTAGAAATCACATGAAAAGGAGGGAAGGAAGGATAAGTGTAATTTGAAACCCTAGAAATCATCACATGCCTCTCTCACTCTCAAACAAGAGGGTGAGGCTGGCTATCATTTCCCCAGATCATCCAACTCAAAAGCTGCATTTTTTTCTCTATCCCCTAGACTTAGGCAATTTTTTTCTTTCAATTTTATATTTTGTCTTCTCATTATAAGTTAGTGTTTGTTTTGCCATAGTTATAGGTCATATATGCTGGAAATAAGGCTTAATGTACGTCCATAAATCAGATCGTTATACACCAATCTTCCAATTTGTTAACAATGCTAGCAAAAGGAGTAAGAGCATATATATATATATTATATACACGACACTTTATATATAACTATATTGAGTAATTTTGATTTATTGAACTGGCGTCATATATTACAATTATAATAGCCAATGATAAATTTTTTTTTCTTACGTGCATGTAACATAATTGAACCTACAGTTACGTAGATCTTACACGGTCTCCGCATATTTTTATCTAAAATCGTATTATTGAAGCATGATCACACCAACGATAATCAACTAATGCATCTCATGTGTGATGAGGAGAGCCAACATAGTTAATATATTTTAACTATTAAATATACTATATATACCTATTAATCTCAATGAGACATATCACCCTACTATTATTGACTATAATACTTATTCAAACATATTCATACTATTAACTGTATCTATAATATAATACGGTATATATCTATTACTTAAATAATTAGAGAGAGAAGCAGGATCAGATGAGAAGAGAGAAGGAGTAGTACGCATATCAGCTCTCTACATGACATAAACAATTAGCTGCGCATGGTTGGATTATGATTCTAAATACAAAATTAGCTAAAGCAATATGGATATAGTCACTGACTCTTTCTTTGTAGCTTCTTAAAAAATTAAAAAAAAAAATTATGAAATTGCTTGGCAGATTAGGTGGAATGAGAAGAAGATTATCAAAATCAAAAGTGGATGACTTTGTTAAATAGGATAACATAGAATCATGATTAGGGTTTGGAAATCTTCTAATTAAACATAAACAAGTACGTGGAAGATTCAAGAATCATACATATAACTTTGTATACGATTTGTGTTATCGATTAATAGGTTGAGTGAGGATTTAGGGTGTTTTTCTTTTTTGAATAATGTAAAAAAAGATTTCATGTTTTTTTAATAACTCGTACATATTAGCCATGCATTTTCAACTTTTTCAAAACAACCCATGGTCGAAACTCAAAGATGTTTAAGATGGCTAGTTTAGTATTTTAGACAGTACGTGTAATATTGTCAGCATTTATATCGCAGTATTCGGATTGAAGTGTATCGGTGAACTAATTTTGTGTTTCCGCAAGCTAAAGAGTGTTCGGGTGATCTAAAAGTGTTCCCGGAGCTAAAAAGCTTTCATGAAAGCTAATTTTGTGTTTTATTTGAGCGGTTGATTTGTCTAAGTTTAACAAAACATGAGCCAAAATTCACATGCAGACCGGGCCGGGCGCAGGTGCCAGATCCTAAAAGTAGAGTCTCAATCAGCCTAGTGCACCAACCACGTGGTACGACGGGCACTCAAAGACCTGGAGTTTTTTGACAAAATACCTTTCTTTTTTTTTTTGTGTCATATAGATATGTCAACTATTCAAAATTTCTCAATTAAATGAAATTTAATTTTAATTTTTTTCTACTTTTTTAGAACTCATTGCTTAGAAGGGTGATACGCAATCGCGATATTACTTGAAAATGATGGCAAATCTTAAATTTATTGAGTTTTAAATCCTCCTGCTATCATAAATCACAATCAACGTTAACTGATCAAAAAACAAAGAAAATGACTACCCATGAAGTCCTAATATTAATGTTAAAGATATTATTACATATATATATATATATATATGAAGATCATATCTGTGTAATTATTTCTTGTGATCCATTTCATTAGTTACTCTGCATGTGATCTAACAAAGATATACTCTATCATTTTATTAAGATTATGATTTTTATTCAAATTCAGAATCATATACTTCGACACTGAATAAAACGGCTATTTTTAATTTTTATAAAAGAAAATGTACCTATGCAGTGATCATCGTCAAGAATCGTCTGTCCCACGACAGACTAGCAACTGTCCCTGTCAAACGGATCCTACAAATTCCATGCAAAATCCCCTATATATTCACCTCTCAAGTGACTGGTCGTATTATCTGACTTCGATCAGAGATGATGCTGATCTTCTTCTTCCCCCATTCTGAATTATTACGAAAACGATTGAGAAAGATATCAGCTTTTTTTTTTTTTTTTTTTTTTTTTTTTGAAAAAAATATGAGAGAGAGACAGAGAGAGATCGCTTTTGGAAGTCGTATCAGCTGATCGAATCGATCCCATGATGAGGCAATCAAAAGCCTGCATGCATGCCTTGTACAACTGTGTTCTTGCTGTAACTTTGTTAAAAACTCCATGAATATCCCAAAAAAAAAGAAATCTTTTGCAGCCCATGAGGGTATTGGAATCACTTACACTGGCTTCTCTCTCTTGGTTTATATATATATATATAAACATTTTCATGTATATAAATAGTCACTGCTTAGCTGGCAAGTATGGTCCAGATTGAGCCCATTTGTAATGTATAAAACAACGTTGGAAGATCATATTAAAGTATCATGAGAATATACACTCATATACGGTCGTTGAACTGTACATGGTCTCTGCGTCAGAAGCTCTTCAGGGACCAGGTTCGAACCCACGATAATATCAGGTCCAACCTTTTGGTTCATGCCACCATGAAAAATGGCCAACAGTCTAGGATAACGATGTTAGTGATATTAGTGAAAGGTTTATAAAATACTCAGAAAATCGATGGAGTTCACATAATTAATTTCCACTTATTTTAAGCAAAGTTTTTTTTTTTTAAAATTTTTTTTAATGGCAGCTTATCATGAGCTCGCACATGCAATCTCACCTTCCCTCCTTCCTATTTATACTCCCTGTTTCCCCCACTCCACTTCACTGAATCAATCAATCAATCCCTTCGGAATCAAATCGACTACATACAAGCATTACTACTTCGTCCACGTTCTGTAATACTTCAGTTGCTATTAATGGCGGATCATGTCCATGAGGTAGACGACGTGAAAGCACGTCGCTGCATGTGGGTCAACGGTCCGGTGATCGTCGGCGCCGGACCTTCGGGGCTTGCTGTCGGCGCGTGCCTCCGTGAACGCGGGGTTCCTTTCGTAATCTTGGAGCGCGCCGACTGCATAGCTTCGCTGTGGCAAAAACGCACTTACAATCGCCTCACACTCCACCTCCCCAAACAATTCTGCCAACTTCCGAAACTACCCTTCCCCGCCGACTTCCCTCCATACCCTTCCCGCAATCAGTTCATTTCTTACTTAGAATCGTACGCCGACGTCTTCGATCTCAATCCTCGGTTCAACGAGGCCGTGCAATCGGCGCGGTACGACGACACGAGCGGGCTCTGGCGCGTGCGCACGTCCGAGCTCGAGTACATTTGCCAGTGGCTCGTTGTAGCCACCGGCGAGAACGCCGAGCGAGTCGTGCCCGAGTTCGAGGGGCTCGGCGAGTTTGGTGGCGCCGTCATCCACGCCGCCGACTACAAGTCCGGCGAGGAGTTCCGGGGGAAGCGCGTTCTCGTCGTTGGTTGTGGAAACTCCGGCATGGAAGTCTGCCTCGATCTCTGTCACTACAATGCCTTCCCTTCCATGGTCGTTCGCGACTCGGTAAGCCATCTAAACTAAGGCTCCCAAAATTTGTCCCGAAATTTCTACTTAAAATCTAGAACTGCAGGTTCATGTTCTGCCAAGAGAAGTCATGGGAAAATCAACGTTCGAGCTGGCGGTGCTTCTGATGAAGTGGCTGCCGCTGTGGCTCGTCGACAAAATCCTCGTCATCTTGGCATTCCTTGTTCTCGGCGACATAGAAAAGTACGGTATAAAGAGGCCTTCTACCGGTCCCATGGAGCTGAAGAACTCGCAGGGGAAGACTCCGGTCCTCGATCTCGGTGCTCTCGGGAAGATCAGATCAGGTAAAATCAAGGTGGTACCAGCGATCAGGAGATTCTCCGCCGGAAGAGTTGAGCTCGTCGACGGTAAGGTCGTCGACGTCGATGCTGTCGTTCTCGCCACCGGATACCGCAGCAACGTCCCTTCGTGGTTACAGGTAACGTTTCTCCCAGAATACCACCCAAAATGCTGATGAATTAGTCGAACTCTCCCGAATGATCGATCCATGCGATTCTCGGGTAATATTTCGGGAGAAAATTCGGTAGTTCTACCGTTGCTTTGTCCGGGAGTCATGTGGCTTTGACCTGACAGTTATGGCAGTTAGGGGCTCTCTGGTTTCCTTGATTCTTTGACGTTTGGTTTGACCGGTGCCTCATTTCCCACATGGGCTACCTTACAATGATGCTGTCCAACAACATAAAGAATACAGATATATAATAATCTCTGTTTTATCATATATTTTAGATTTTTTTTTTCTTTTCTTGTACTTTATATATATATATATATATATATTGATCTCTCAAGCGAAATCTAAATAACTAGAAAAAATAATATATTCAATATCAGCTTGAACAAAGAAAATTCTTAAATTATAGGATGTGATAATAGTATAAAAAATAAGGGATTCTATATCAGCTTAAGCTTACAGGTAGGAATGAAACGAGCCGATTCGAGTCGAGTACTATTAAGCTCAAGCTCGGCTAGATTGGTTTAGCTTGAGCTCGAATTCAAACTCGAGCTCGACGAGCTTTAGAGGCTAAATTCTAACTCAACTCGACAAGCTGAGCTTAAGCGAGTTCCAGTCCGACCTACTAATAAGCGGCTCGGCTCATTTTAATCCCAACTTATAGTTACAGGAGAGCTAATTATTAGGTGAGACTGAATATTGGTGGTATATTTATGCGGCAGGGAACTGATTTCTTCGCCGAGGACGGGTACCCGAAGGCTGCATTTCCCGACGGGTGGAAGGGCAAAGCGGGGTTGTATGCAGTTGGGTTCACAAGAAGAGGCCTGTCCGGTGTGTCCATGGATGCACTCAGGATAGCTGCAGACATTGCCAGAACTTGGAAGCAGGAAACCAAGCAGTCCAAGCAATTCTTTGCTTGCCATAGAAGATGTTCCTCCCAAATATAACTTTATATTTTCTTATTTTCTGCTGACTTTTCTTTTTTCTGCTGTAAAAATCTAGAAATGTTTTTTTTTTTTTAAAAGAAAAAAGAAAAAAAGGGGAAGTCCACAGGATGCAGCTAGCCCTCTCTCTGTAGAGCCCAAATTTTGCTGACGTGTAATTGGGTTCCTTTGTACAAAAGGATAGTTGATGAAGATGAGGCTTTTTTTTTTAAAAAAAAACTTTTCATCACTAGTATAAATTTCTAATATGAATGTAAATGACCACCGAATGAGTGCACTGTGGATGGTTTGTGTGTAGTGGAAGCTTCCTATGCTTCGGATGTTGACGTAAGTATAACGAAGTAACGGTGATGTATAGTATAATATAGTAGTATATAGTATATGTTATATACTATAATATATATATATATATATATATATATATATATTAAAAAAATGTATTGTGATAGAGTAGAAAATTAGATTTAGGAATCTATTTTTTTTATATATGCTAGATTTAAAATTTACTCTATATTTAGAACGTATATCCTCCTTACTCTCAGATCAAACTGAAAATAGTTATATATATATATATATATATATACACTAGCGGAATTGTGGATTTTAAATAATTATTATCCCTTTACTTTGAAGCTGTCATACCTTCTTTCTAGAATTGTGGATTGGTCTTAAAGGCGCTTTTAAAGGGGCTTTTCTTATTCAGCCCCTAAAAGGGACTTTCTAATTATCCCTTTAAATTATTATTATCACACATTCACACCCAGAAAGCCGGCCTAGTTCTTTCCGGCTTAGGCCTTCATACTGTTCATCAAACTAATTTATATGAAACTTTTATGATAAAAAGTTATTCTTTAATTAAATTTTAATATAATTGATTATAATAATTAGTTAGTATTGGATGGTTATATATATATATATATATATAACTATAAAAAATTGTGAAGCTTTTATTATTTATTATACAAAGGTTTATTTTTAATATTCTTAGTCTTATAAATTGTGTATCTATATAATTATATAATTAATTCAAACCTATATACGAATATAGAAAACAATATGATCAAAATCATCATGCTATGTAGCATCTCAAATAACTTTCAGTGTACCGTATAACAGGATTAATTTAAAAAAAAAATCACGTAATATTTAGATTAATTGATAAGAATTTAAAAATAACGTATCCAATATGAATAATATAAAATAACTAAATTAAAAATTAAATATAATTACTTAATTAATTAATTAAAGAATTAGCTTATACACAAATATATATATATATATATATATATATATTTATTTATACACAACCGTACATACGTATATGTATTATATAATATTATTGTTGCTCTAGTAGTATATTACGAATAAAATATAATATTTTAGTTAAAAAAAATTTAATTTACATAAAATTAGATAGATGAAACATATAATAAAATAAAATTTTAATAATTTTTTATATATAATTAACATTTTGTATTGTGCATGTACAAAACTAATATTAGAACCAATTTATCTAAATAATAATATGTTTTTAAACGTGTCAATTTCCTCGACTGCATTGGGTTTCAGTACGGCACTGTTACAGTCACTTTTTCGCTTCGTCCATTACTCAGCTCTCTCTCTCTCTCTTTCTCTCTCTCTCTCTCTCTCTCTCGCTAGCTCGCTTGGAAATTACAAGGTAATACCAGTATCTTCTCTCTGAGTATTTCTTGTTCATATCATAATTTTTCAATCTAGTTTAGTTAACTTGTTTGGTAGCTTTTGTATTTTAGTTAATTTGGCGAACTCTTATGGTTTATATATGGATCTAATACCAAATTGCTATCAAGTCTGAGCTCCAATTTAAAAAGCAATTTGATCCAATTGAAGCATTAGGAAGATGCTGAACTTGATTAAGACATCCTCATACATAGGGACTACTTTGACAAAGTACTTAATCAGCAACTAGATAAATCTAAATAATGAATATATAAGAAAATTAGAAGGTTCTTCAATTTAGGCGGGAAGAGGAGGTTGAGGGAGGAATGTTGTGAGGAAGTTTATGTTGTGGCATCTGTTGATTGAAACCTAAATAGGAATTTTTTTTCCCCGTTGGCGTCTACTTTTTTTTTGTATTTGGTACCTTTGATTTGTTCTTTCTTTGTCTTCTTACTTCGTATTCATGTCGTCTTCATCTATTGGTCTCTCTTTTCATTACTCAACTTAACTAGTACTCCTGCATATTTGTAGAAGGGAATTATCGCTAAAGGTATTCTAGTAGTTGGCAAGATATTTAGTGAACTATCAATTTGACACTTTGTTGCCAACCTCATTAATGCAGTTATAAATGCACGAATTTGAACTTACATACATGAAATGTCCAATGATATAGTATCGGTCTATATATATTCATTATGATAATGAAGTATCGGTCTATACTTAGTTGTCTTTAAAGAAAGTTATGTTCTTGATGTGGATATTTGCTATGCCAATTGGACAACCTAACAAAAGAGCATTGACATATGTTCTGAAATGCAACATCATAAATAGTAGTTAAAATATGCGTGTGAGCAATTGTAAAGGACCATGTACTAGTAGATCGTGAGGTTGACTCTGAGCTAGCACTTCTAGCTCCCAATATTGCTATGTTTGAGATAAGAATTGATATTTTTAGTTACCATTTACTATTTAATCCAAGTCAATGACATGGCATTATGTAGTTCCACTTTAATACAAGGTTGGTAATGTTAGAGTATTCTTTGCTTATTGTGTTTTATTTCTTGCATTCTAGTGTAGATCTCTTCGTTTGATAACTACAGTTGCATGTTACAAATAGAAATAGCAGGTTACATGATTTTGGTGAGGTCGCATTTCACACGTATCTTCTGCTGCTAGGGATAGTCATATGCTCATGAGGAGTTCTTTATATGGCATTTCTATTACAACTTGGAACAGAGACATATCACATGCTGGCATTGAAATTATTAAATTAGATTTCCTCTTCATGAGGTTTCCTGTCCAGTGGTATTCTGCTGGACAATCACGTGCTTCGAGATTGCCGAAGGTAAAATCAGGGAAAAATGGATGAAGATGGGGATGCCTTTTATGTTGTTCGGAAAGGGAACATTGTTGGCATCTATAAAAACCTCAGTGATTGCCAAGCTCAAGCTAGCTCTTCGGTAAAAGTTCTTTCAAACCTCTTTTCTTTGTTACTCATATTTACACCCTTAACAAAATGCAGTCATCATCTTGAAACATGTAATAACAGTATTTTCTTTTTTTTACCTTTTCCTAGTTACAGTTAGACTTGAATTAACATTTTCTTCGCTTTATGATATTCTTTTGCTGCTTGTCTTGCAGATATGTGATCCTTCTGTTAGTGTGTACAAGGGCCATCATTTGAAAAAAGAATCAGAGGATTACCTAGCTGCTCGTGGACTTAAAACTCCTCTTTACACCATTGATGTGTCTGATGTAAAAGAGGAACTATTTGGAAAGCTTGTTCCTTGTCCCTTTCAGGTAAAAGATCTTGTCATTTCTATAAAAATATGTGTATAACTGGGTCTTGTTATTTCCTCATAAATAGATTAACTGAATTTGAACTCTAATAAAGTTGCATTATCCTACTTTTAGATTAGAGATACAACGAATGTTATAATCGGTTTTGTATATTTTTGGCAGGGATTGTTGTATGTTTCATTTGGAAACCATAGGCATACTGTAGAAATTGGTTGAACTTGATGGCTAGGAGAATTTGCTGTTTTGCTTATAATGTAGACAAGATATATCTCTTATTAACAGTTCTTTCCTTTAGTCCATTATCTGTGAACACATTAAGAATGTTGTTTTAGCGTAGAATATCAGCTGAGCTATTTGTTTAGGTTCTGTAGCCTGGTAATTTGATGTCCGAATATACTTATGGTATTATGTAATGTCTTTATTATCTAAAAGTCTCCAAAAGTTACTTTTGAAGCTTATGCATAGTTGTCTCCATGTTGTATAGAGTCATGTGTCACCATGTTTGATGCAGCGATCAGAAAGTCCTTCCTTCTACTACTTAGATTGGAGAGGAAGAGAGATTTATAGTGGCCGTTATATATGTTGACATCAATTATGCAGTTTCCAATTGATTTATAGATTTAAAAGGTACTTATTTTACTTGGTTTAAAATATAAGAAATTTGTTTGAGATGGTTTGGACATAATAAAACGAAGACAGATCGATGCGGCAATTAGGAAATTGAGGTGATAGATTATTCCTTGTAAAGAGAGGTAAGGAAAGGCCCAAGAATCTTGGACGGAAACTGTAAAGAGCAATTTAATTTTCTAGACTAGTTCAAAATAGAGCGTAATGGCTTTTTAGGATCCAGGTAAATGACCCTACGTAGTTAGCAAAAGGCTTTGTTATTGTTTTACTCAATATTGATAATCGCCTTCTTAAATTACTTTTAAAATTGCTGGGCTGGAAAGGTACATTTTATTTCTAGCTAAATGTTTGAGACAATATCTGCTTCCAGCAACCTGATGGATTGTCTTCACTTGTTGATAAAGCGCCCAAAAGGATTTTTCCTCAACAGAGAGAGAAGGCAGACAGTGTGGTAAGAATCAAAATTTATCGTTGTGTTATTATGAATCAGTAATACATATTCATACATGATTGATTTAATGACCAGTTAAAAAACATATTTTAGTTAATACAACTGGGGAATTTTCTCTTTTGTTACGATTCTAGCTGTGTTTGTGCGGCAGTTTAACAATCCTGGCATTCTCTCATCGGAGTATCCACAGAAACATCCTAAAATTGGAAGTTTACTTTAAGTGTTACCAACTCACAAAAACATCCTAAAACTAGAGTTTTTCCTTTATGTTCTTCTTATTCGATGTTGCGCAGGAATTTAAGAGTCCTGGTTCTGTCTCATCTGAGCATTCGCAGAAGCATACTAAAACTGAAAGTTCTCCTCATGTGCAACCAATTCAAACGAAACGTGTAAGTTCTTGTATGACGAATTCTGGTAGCTGCTATGTGTAAATCAATTTCCTAGTAATATAATTATCCAGGATATGTATCTATGCAGATGTCATGTATTGTTGAGTTTGATGGTGCTTCAAAAGGAAATCCTGGGAAAGCCGGCGCTGGAGTAATATTACGAGCCCAAGATGGAAGCATAGTATGCGTGTATCTTTCAAAGTTGATTTTAAGATGTATTCTTGTATTATAATCCAACTAACTGAGTTACTAAAATGAAGATATGTCGGCTCCGTCAAGGGTTAGGTGTAGTGACCAACAATGTTGCCGAATATCGATCCTTGATACTGGGACTTGACTGTGCACTTAGGAAAGGGTACACAGACGTCACTGTCCGAGGTGATTCACAACTCGTTTGTATGCAGGTTTGTAACTTGTCTCTTGAGCTTTCTTGTGCTAGTTATTATCTCCTTTCTTGCACTGTATTTTTTGAGATTCATGGAGTAGTTGGGCATCTTGTCCCAAGTAAAAGATATTGGTGTTCCAAATTTGCATCTTTGCATGTGATA
Organism: Xerophyta viscosa; assembly: GCA_002076135.1. NCBI lineage: Eukaryota > Viridiplantae > Streptophyta > Magnoliopsida > Pandanales > Velloziaceae > Xerophyta > Xerophyta viscosa. Next base: position 94,621 of record MJHO01000198.1, on the reverse strand, counting down.
GTGCTCGAACGCTTACGGTGGATATCTCCCAACGTTCATTTTGCTTATCCTTTGGCAAACATGTGTTGTTTGATGCTAGTAAAAGAAAAAGTTCTTTCTTCGTTTACCATGACCCATATCTCTTGGTTTTAAATGTCTAAGCTTACTTTTCCATTTATAGACTCTTTGTTAGTCTTGAACACCAAATGACATACCAAGCGCAGTAATCTCTTTTCTTTTTTTTTCTTTTTTTTTTTTTTTTCTCGTCATGTCTGTATTTTATGTTCTGCTTAACCTGGACATACGTGAAATTTCTGCATTGCTTGCATTTATCTGGCATAGAGAATCATTATGAAACTACGCCATAGTAAAGAATTAAGCATGAACTACTTTGTATCTGGTGCGGTCAATTATCTGTTATTTGCATGTAATATATTTGCAGTAACTAACATGAATTTTTTCGCCTTAACACAGTTATGCTTGAACTTTTGATGACAGGTCCGAGGCACCTGGCAAACCAAAAATCAGAATATGAGTGATTTATGCAAAGTAGTCAAAGGACTTGAAGAACAGTTCTCCTCATTTCAAATCAGCCATGTCAGGAGGGTAAAGATAAAGATATTATCATGCTGACTTTTGTTATTTTCCTTGCAATAACTAGTGCTATGAACTAGACAACTATTAATAAAATATAAATATGAAAAAGAGGTGGAACCAAGTGAACTAGTCACTACAGAAAATAATCTTTTTCTACTTCTGCAATAGAAATGTTATTGTCTTAATATTATCCCAGGACTTTCTGTTAGCTTCGACGCTTTGTAGTCGATTTCCGTTTGATGGTAACTTAATTTCATTTCTCCCTGCAATATATATAATATATATATATATTATAGAGAGAGAAGAGAGAGAGAGAGAGAGAGAGAGAGAAGGGCTAATCTCCTGTCGACAGGAGATTTGCCCTCTCATGTCGACTCCGCAGCCGTCGGATCATCGCAATCCGACAGCTAAAATTGCATGCGTATTTTCAGTGCGAAAGTCGCTAGTGATCTTTGAAAATCGCAAAGCTAGCGACTTTCTGCTTTTTTAACCGTCGGATCGTGTGATCCGACGGCTGCGGAGTCGACAGGAGCGCCTATTCTCCTGTCGAGTGGAGATTAGGCGCTCTCTCTCTCTCTCTCTCTCTCTCTCTATATATATATAATAGATATATCATATATATATATATATATAATTATATATATATATATATGTTATTCTTAAGTCGGACTGATAAGAAGATCCGTAAGGTGCATTATGGATCGTTGTACCGTAATTTTGATTAACGGTCCAGATCATATCTTAGAATAGGAGATATGGATCATTGACCACGATCGAGATGTTCGATCTAATGGTCTATGATACACTTTATGGATCTTATTCTCAGTTCGACCTGAGAATAACCTCTTATTATACGGTCCATAATTCTTACCGTGGCATTCTTGATTTTGAAGGAGTTTAATGCAGATGCGGATGCTGAAGCAAATTCAGCTGTTGATTTACCTTGTAAGAAACCTCTCTTTCTATACTAACTCATCTTGCAATCCACTGAGAACTCATTTCTTTGGCCTTCTGAACCACAGGTGGCGAAATCTATGAACTAAGCTGATTAACATTAGCAGATCCAAAGATCACCAGCTTTCATTTTGATTTGTGGTTCGAAGCTCGAACAATGTATCATCAGATTCTTGACTGGGGTTAACTAAGATGGCATATGTATCTCCTAATCTATATCGGCAATGACGATCAATCGTGAATCGAGTATGATTCGAGTTAGTTTCCTTTCATGTTGGGTCGGTGCTATTAAGTTTGCTCCGGATCATATTTGTCCAACCACAGGACTGATTTGTGCCTTGACCTATACAAAGTTTCATCTAGTAATCAAAATTATGGAATCCTGGACCTTTTTCCAAAACTTATGCATGTAAGTTTGCTTGACTGTCATAATATATAAACTTTCAGATGATGCTCATTTTGGTTATATCATCAGACTTTCACATCTGATTATATGTGCTCGGGCAATTTGGATCAGTCCATACTAGAGATATCAACAATTTGTGCAGCATAAGCATGATACAATTCTGATTAGTAGGGGTTTGAACAAAAAGGTTTCTTTTTTAGGGAATACAAAAATTTTTAAGAGCGGTTTTATAGAATTTTTCAAAAAAAAAAATGATATTCTAATTTTATGTACATTCATTTGTAATCATAAACAAGGACTAGTGCAAAGTAAGGGTAGACATATTTGCAATACTGAAAATATTTTTATTTACATTTATTTACCTTATTTAGAATCTTAAGACAACTTAGAAAAATCTCAAAAATAATAAAAATAAAAATATTTTTAATTCAAAGTTTTTCAAAAAATATTTCCAGCTAGTACCTATAAATTCATGTGCAAATTGCAAAGCTGCGCAATAACAAGTAACAACTGGCGCCGACGAATCCACGTACGCGCGGCGCGACCAACAGAACCGCGCGATCAGCGGAGCATCAACAAAACCCCAGCATAAACCCTAGAAGAGGCTTCTAGAGACCTCCGCGTGCTCTAGAACCAGCGCGCTCCCTCACTATTTTTGTGGGCGGCTCCATAACTCTCTCTCTCTCTCTCGCGTGCGACTCTGCATTCTGATCTCTTATTCTTTACTTTGATTCTAAGGACTCCATCACCATGTACCGGGCTGCTGCGAGTCTCACTTCTAAGGCCAGGTGAGAAACATGCTTCGAAATATGGGAAATTGTGGCAATCTGTTTCATTTTGAGGATTTTCGTTTAAGTTCCTTACTTCTTTCCTTTCGAATGATTTTAGGAATGTTGGGAGCTGCAGCAGCCAGCAGGTTGGATTTTGGATTCGAGTTATTCAAATTGAATATTCCTTGTTTGATACAGTTGGTCATTGTTGTAATTTTTTTTTTCGGCGACTGGGACTCCATCTATGCATGTTATTATTATTCGCGTGATTCGGTTTTGCGATAGTAATTAAAAATAATAGCGTGTTGGTGCAGATTGTGAGTAGGTTCTGCTGGAGCAGAAACTATGCGGCTAAGGACATTAGATTCGGGGTTGAGGCCCGAGCTTTGATGCTGAAGGGAGTGGAGGAGCTCGCTGATGCTGTTAAAGTTACAATGGGACCCAAAGTATGTATTGATAGATCATTGCAAAGAACATTGACTGCTCAATAAATTGGACAATTGTGGAGCTCCTTATAGTAATGACTATGCATAAAAAAGAGCAATTTTTATAAAAAATGCCAGACAACATGATAAGTGATTGATTAAAACTAAATGGTTTGCAACTCATTTGTAAAGAGAAATCACATAATGAGCTTTTGCTCTTCCTCAAGTTACTGATTTTGCTGATGTTATTTTAGTGATCTACTACTATGTGATTTCAATGACCAATTTATCTTTATGGTCTGAAGGGCCGTAATGTTGTACTTGAGCAAAGCTTTGGTGCCCCAAAAGTGACTAAAGATGGAGTAACTGTTGCAAAGAGCATCGAGTTCAAGGATAGAGTTAAAAACATGGGTGCAAGTCTTGTTAAGCAGGTTGCAAATGCGACCAATGACGTTGCTGGTGATGGTGAGTTTGTTATTTGTCTGTGTTAGATATAATGTTCAACTTGGTAAATCGCCTTGTTGTCCAGATCCATTTTATTTTATTTATGATATATGATATGTTAGCTTTTACTGTTCCGCATATTGGTGCCTGTTATCAGTTATGTATTAAAAGGGCAAATGCCACTATATTACCCTATCCCTGTAACTCTGTTAAAACATTTGTTGAACTGGTCTTTTGTTGGTCGAAGTTATCCATTGTCCTGTTTTACTTGTTCAGTTCAGTTGTGTATAAATAGTAAAAGTTAAGACAGATAATTTGCGAGATATTTTTAGTATGAATTAGTGTTTTAACCTTGTATTAGTTCCTTTGGTATTGATTTGTTTGATGCGGTTGTAGGTACCACATGTGCAACTGTCCTAACAAGAGCCATATTTGCTGAGGGTTGCAAATCAGTGGCCGCTGGAATGAATGCTATGGACCTGAGGCGGGGTATATCAATGGCAGTTGATACTGTGGTTACAAATCTGAAGAGTAGAGCAAGGATGATAAGCACATCAGAGGAGATTACTCAGGTAGTTAAAGAAATCTTGAGGCTACTTTGTATGAGTTGTTAATATTTTTCTAACCCTTTAATCTTCTTTCATCTATTTGCATGTGTGTGCCGTCATTTTCTATAATTTCCAGAAGTTTTATGCTCAGATCTTCTACTCTCACGGTTGGCTTAACTTATGCACCCATTTTTTTTTTTGAAGGTTGGTACTATATCAGCTAATGGAGAAAGGGAAATTGGTGAGCTTATTGCTAAAGCCATGGAAAAAGTTGGTAAAGAGGGAGTTATCACTATTCAGGTGAGTGAGATAGGTTTGTATCTTTAGTCATTTTTGTTTTAGCTGTTTTCACTTTTTTATCAGCCTTTCAGTTTCTATTGCTTTCCGTACTCGCATGCTTTAGAGGTTTAACTGGCGAAAAAGTTGTAGGGATATGCAATGCGCTTACTATTTGGTATTGTTGAGATTGTCAAGGACTTCGCAATAATTGTTTCATGAGTGGCTTCTAATGTAACTCAGAATAGTGCTGTTTTTTTGTTCTATCAAATCCCACTTTTCTGACGCAATTTTACCTCAAAGCTTGGTTTTAGGGCGAGCGATTCAGATTAGGAGTGAGCAAGGGACATCAAGACATGACTTTTTAGCTTGCAAAGACTGCAGTCCAAATAAACCCAAATTTATATGCTCTTGCAACTTGCAAGAGTATTCTTCGTGTACAAATTTGTAGTTAATACTTATCTAAGATTATCTAGATTCAGGATCAAGGACATGACTTTTTAACATGGAAGTTCCAATTGGCTCCTCTTAGCTGCAGGATTTGAGCAACTTGAAATGAACCCTTAGGTAAACACTTAGATACAGCGAGAAATTAAGACTTAAAATGAAGTTGTTGATTATCCAAGGCATTTCATCATAATGTATAGTCATATGTGTAGTTATTGATCTCATCTGGTGTTACTAGACACTGTCACTGCTTATACATTCTTTGTAAGTATATTTCTGGTCAGACTATTTTTCTTTTGTCTAGATATTTATAGAAAAGCTATAATAGAGGCTCTTCACCTCTCTAGGATGGGAAAACTCTCTACAATGAATTGGAAGTAGTTGAAGGCATGAAGCTTGATAGAGGTTACATATCTCCATATTTCATCACCAATCAGAAGAACCAAAAATGTGTATGTTCATTACTCTTGAAGAATTTTAGAGTATCTTAAGTTAAAGCACTTTCTACTAACAATGCTTTATTATTGTAGGAATTGGAAGATCCACTGATTTTGATTCATGAGAAAAAGATCTCTAGCATCCATGCAGTGGTGAAGGTGTTGGAGTTAGCCTTGAAGGTAAGATCTCTGAACTTTACTGTTCCATCATAGAAGCTGGAATTGAATTGTTCAGCTAAAACAATTGTGTTTGTTCAGAGACAAAGGCCACTTCTGATTGTTGCAGAGGATGTAGAGAGTGATGCATTGGCAACGCTTATCCTTAATAAATTGCGTGCTGGTATTAAGGTCTGAAATTCTCTATCAGATAAATGCATTTCTTATTGACATCAGATCACGGGAGTATAGAGGTGGCATTTGAAGATTCTAACTAGCAGTCATGTCTATAGGTATGTGCTGTCAAAGCTCCAGGATTCGGAGAAAACAGGAAGTCTAGCCTGCAAGACCTTGCTACACTCACAGGGGCTGAAGTAGGTGTCTTTATTAATTCCATCATTGGTTATTTATTAGACCAACATGATTTTTAACACATTTGTACTTTGTAGGTTATAACCGAAGAACTAGGCATGAACCTTGAGAAAGTAGAACCTGACATGCTTGGTTCTTGTAAAAAGGTTGGTTGTTGTTGTGTATTTTGAGTATGTATATTTACTAATGTGCTCAAATAGTCCTTTAGTGACCTCAATAACATCTGTTCATTTTTGCACTTTCCTTAGTCTTGCTAATGCCTTGGGTAAGGGTCTGGCGGGCCTCTCAGCTTTTGGTCCACAAAACATCCTGTCTTATACCAAGTGGTAGTTGGAATAGCTGATTAAGCGTTCTAACTCAGGAATTTCAAGATGATAGAGCAGCTATTATACCCTGATTTGTACTTTTGTCCGGGCATGCTTCAGTGTAATTTTATTTTGTGGCCTCCCCTGTCATCTTTTAGCCTGATTTAAATCTGTGTCGGCCAACAACTAGCATTCATTCTTGCTACATATATCACCCAAAATGAACCATTTGATTACTCAGTTACCTATTACCTTCCAAGCTTGCTAGTAGTCATGATTATATGACCTTTTACTGCTTTTTGCTGGTGATACTCATTTCGATGGTGTTGACTTATTGAGTTCCAATTTTGCAGGTAACTATTTCAAAGGATGACACTGTTATTCTTGATGGTGCTGGTGACAAGAAGTCAATTGAAGAGAGGTGTGAACAGGTCTGTCTCAAGATTTCCTAATAATTCCCCTTGTGTTTTTATTTTTATAATATCTCCAGGAAGCCGTTACCTTTAACGGCCAATTTATATTGTCTGTCGCACACAGATAAGGTCAGCTATTGACGCAAGTACCTCAGATTATGACAGAGAGAAGTTGCAAGAGAGACTAGCAAAGCTTTCCGGTGGTGTTGCTGTCCTGAAGGTAGTTTAGATACTCGAGTGTCCTGTTCTTTGTTTTTTTCTATTCTCTTGTTGTACCCTTTCTTTACTGGAACTGCATTCACTACTGCAAATGCGAAGAGACTCTAGAAATAAGCATAATTAACATCAAATGGAAAAACATAGGTAACAATATCTTATACGTGAGGACAGTTGGGATTGTCTGTTTTGATCAAGATTGCTGTCCTGAAGGTAGTTTCAATTCTCGAGTGTCCTGAGTATGTGTTTTCACTATTCTCCTATTGTTCTTCCCTGTCTATTAGTTGAACTGCGGATACTAGCAAATGCGAAGAGACTGTAGAAATAGTCATATAACATCTAATGGAAAAAATAGGTACCAAGTTTTTATGTGAGGACAGTTCATATTACTATGACACATGTAGAGGGTTGTTTGCTTTGATCAATGTTCCTTGTGTGAGCCAACAGTTGGTAAATGCAGAACTGTGCACGTGTCCATTGATGCGCCGCCATGTTGTGCAGGTGAATAAATATTGTGATTTCTAAAATTTTATAGAAAAAAAATCTGAAAATAGCCAAAAACATTAACATTAGCAAGGGGTCATGCGGGAGCGACCCTGGAGTGTAGACTCATGACCTCGATCCTCCTCCCTTAGGCAAGGAGGACAATAGGAAAAATAATAATTGAGAGAGGAAGGAGGGAGGGAGGGAGGGAGGATATAGATGCAGTCTTTTTCTATGTTGGTGCCAGCATCCACTGGAATTGGCATGTAAACCCATGGTGTTGTTTTAGAAGAAATAGGGCTGACCTCGTCAAATATGTGAATGTTAGTGTGTGTGTGTGTGTGTGTGTATGTTATTGAAGAGGTTACTAATTCGAAAGGTTTCCAATAGGGATAGCTACTGACTATATGAAGAATCTCGATTGTTATTTCTGTCTGTAGTTTAAATTCTTGGTTTTCAGTACCAGTTCAGATAATGCTGTGGACTGCGGTTTCATCAGTAACCATTTTTGATCATCACAATGAACTTTTTGCAGGTTGGAGGTGCCAGTGAAGCAGAGGTGGGAGAGAAGAAAGATAGAGTCACCGATGCTCTAAATGCCACAAAGGCTGCTGTTGAGGAGGGAATTCTGCCAGGTATAGAATGCCTCAAGTTAGTTTATGTTCGCTTATATGTTGGCGTTGGTGTTCTCCTTTTAAAGGATGCAATTCTTAAGCACAGGTGGTGGTGTCGCTCTTCTTTATGCTTCTAAAGAGCTTGACAAATTGCAAACTGAAAACTTTGACCAGAAGATTGGGGTGCAAATAATTCAAAATGCTTTAAAGGTATCCTGAGATTCCTTTCTGGTTTTAGAAATTCCTTTTCCTAGTCAACTGTATTTATATTGACTAATTCTTTCTGGAAAGCAGAACCCAGTTTACACCATTGCTTCCAATGCTGGTGTAGAAGGTGCAGTGGTGGTTGGTAAGCTGCTGGAGCAGGATAACCCTGATCTTGGATACGATGCTGCTAAAGGTGCGTTCTTGAAGGTTTTCTGTGCCGAGCCGAGTCGAGGTTCAGTAAACCCAGATTCCGGCACGTGTAGATCGTGCCGATGGTGCCGTGCCGACCGTGCCGATATATATCTATTTGTTATTTTTAAAAAAAAAAAAATTAATTTAAAATTTTAAATATAAGATTTTTTGACACGTGCCGTGCCGACAACTACCGGAGCAGACACATGCCGTCCGGCACGAGCTGTGCCGACCGGCACCGAAAACCATGCGTGCTTCAAATTTGTTTAAATGGGAACTTAAACCTTTCTGTTTTTCTTCTCAAGTTCTCATGTTGCTCTTGCTTACGGTGGACAACTGGAAATGCAGGTGTATATGTCGATATGGTAAAGGCTGGTATCATTGATCCATTAAAGGTGATTAGGACCGCATTGGTTGATGCTGCAAGGTGACTTTTCTTTCTTCTTTTTTTTCCCTGCCTATACAAACAAAATTGACATCTATTCTAGTATGCGTAATTGTTTGCTATTCGAAACAAGGGAATGAAATTAGTAGTTTTCAAGCTAGTAGACAGCTTACTCTTCGGATAGAAGCAACTTTTTGTATTTTTTTTCCTATTACGCACAAACCTGGATGGATACCTTTTCTATTCATGAAAATATCACAAACAAGTAGTCCATATCATAAATAGATGGATATCCTCTTGTACTATTTTCAGACTAACATAGTGATCTTTTGCAGTGTGTCATCCTTGATGACAACTACTGAGGCGATCGTAGTCGAGATCCCCAAGGAAGAGAAGGATGTTCCAGCCATGGGTGGCATGGGAGGGATGGAATATTAAGGACTAAATTAACTTGAAGGCTTAGAGTCTGCTCTCAAAGAGAGAGTATTGATGTGAGACATCTATGCGGATTTTGAATGGGCTCCGTTCAGTGATATACCCAAACAAGGAGCTGCATGAGAAAATTTTGTATTCATCATTCTGGAAATGTTAGAAACTACTCCTAATTTTTATCAGAACACTAGTTATGCGGCTGTCTGAAGCTTCATTGGATGATAAATGGTGATCGATTGTTAGTTTTATTGTGATGTCTGTTTAAAAGAGATTTCATCTCGTGATTTGGTTGTTCGATAGCATAAATTCATAAGCTCTATGTTAGAAAGAGGAATCTAGTGGAGGCTTCGTGCGAGAAATCTTTGTACAAACTTGTCAATCCTAAAGCTGCTGGTTTCGGCCGCCAACGTAGGGGATTCAAGGGATGCCTATAGTATTACGTATGTTCTGTATATGTTTTCAAATCATGTATGGTGCTAGGGAGTGAATGTTAGCATACCTGCAGGCACACAGAGAGAGAGAGAGAGAGAGAGAGAGAGAGAGAGAGAGATTACGTATGTTCTGTATATGTTTTCAAAACATGTATGGTGCTAGGGAGTGAATGTTAGCATACCTGCAGGCACACAGAGAGAGAGAGAGAGAGAGAGAGAGAGAGAGAGAGAGTTGTTTATGAATAGCAATAAGTCATTGGTAGCTAACCAGATCAGCTGTTATCTTGCATGAAGTCGTAGAACAAAATACATATATATATATATATATATATATATATATATATTCTTTTCTTACTAGCATATAAGAAATAGGGAGATTTATTAGGATTCAGCCGGCGGAGAGAGGGAAAGAAGAGATAAGGACAGTTTTGAGTAGGGAGAGGGAGATCGGTCTGCCTGAGGCATGAGAGCAGCAAAACGGATGAGTGAGACCGGAATAATAGGGGAGGAGAGATCTAAGTGGTGCAACATCGGTGCAACGGCGGAACACGAACCGTCGTGGGGTAGGCGAGGCAGGTGTGTTAGGGAAAATAGGAGAGGTTCTGCCAAGGGAATTCTCGCCAGAGCGGTGTCAAGGGGTCAACTATAAATGCCTTAGACCCTATGCGGCAACTTAGCAACTCTTATTGCAAAAGCCTTAATGATGCTAAGCTCAGGCTTAAGAGATCACAAGGATGGCTAGAGGATGAAAGAAGAGAGCAAGACCCAAGTGAATGCAAAGAGTAAACAAGCTTTTGTATTGCACACTTGAAGGTTTTACAATTTGTGGATGCAATGAGCCCCCACCTCTATTTATAAGGGGTTCAATAAAATTACAACTGTTGGATTGGCCTAAGTGGGCGCAATCCTAACCGTACACCTATACATACAGTAGAGTGTTCCCAAGATATTTACATGATGCTTGGTCCTAGAAAATTCTAGAGAACTTCTTTAATAAGGCCTTAGGCTCTTTGGTCCCGAGCTGGGCCGCGCGGCCCATGCATTGCCTTGGGTGCAGCCCAGACGTTGTTTTTTGCATGCGCCGCCCAGCGGGCTTCAGTACGCAGGCTGCTGGCCTTGGCCTGTGTCAGCGGGATGAGGCTGACGGCAAATGGTGGACCGGATGTTTACATTTCTATACATTTTATCCTGTAGATTTTTCATTTGCACAGTATACATTTGTAAAAAGTAAGACTCCAATGGTGTGGTAGAATTGTAGTTATTCAATTAAATATCTGTACGAATACATGATTGTAGCAAGGCTTCAATGTCACACGTATTGGGCCGACCCATTACAAGAGTTTGCAATCCGTTTGATAAGCTAATATGGCCCGTTATGACAAAAAGGTTCAGAAAATGAAGATAAAACATCGACCCACCCTGTCTAACTTACAATATACTCATCCTTTCACCATCCCTAACTGCCCATTAGTGTAATTGTGTCACGGGGTTTAATTGTGCCAAAAAGAAAATTGGAGATCGATAGTGTTACGCAGTCAGAAAACTAAAGTCCGGTTGTGCGAAAACTGGTAAGGTTGGTGACTTGGTGCGACTATCAGGATGACGCGGGGGATGATATCTTATCACAAGGACCGAAAGGACGTATGCCCGCCAGCCCTGTCTTGTCAAGCCGGGTCATACACAGTTGGCTCAGCACTCGGCAGCTGGTGGGCCGAGTCAGAATCGCTCCGCTCTGGACCGTTAACTATGGGCCACTTGCTTTTTCAAATCCCCGTACACTGTTTACCTCGCGCCGTGCAGCGAGCGCGCACGATTACCGGTACCACCATCTCTCCGTGACAAGATAATAGCATAATAATTAATAATAATAATAATAAGTTATAATAATTTATTATTATATGTTCATGTGCCAACACTACTTGTGTGAGAATATATAACAGCACACTGTGAACTGAGAAGAGCAAGTGGTCTCGCTCGCAGCTCCGGCGAGTCTCCACCACCGCTGCTCATCTTCTCCGGGGAGGGGAGAAGGTTACATAAGGCGAGCATTCTCCCGACTCTGTCTCTTGAGCTCGATCGGTTAGTTTCTCCGCCTCCGGCGAATGGCATTTAGTAAATACAAACGAAAATGTGGTCACCTGTACATTCGATGGCTTCAGTCGTTCTGAAGCTCCATTGGTGCTATTCCAACATGCTTCAATCAATGCCTAATGTTATCGCTGTCATTTTGAACCCGAGTGCTTCTCTCTTTTCACGTCAGATCGTTGGTCTCTTTTATCATATTTAAGAAATTTCACATCTAAATATATATTTATTGCATTAGTCTAGGTCTATTTTTAGATTATTGATTCTTTTAATTAGCTTTTAATATAGCTACTGTTCTATTAATTTAGTTCTATATGTAAACCATTGCTTCTGTCAATCTCTTATCTAATGTTTACACTCGTATATGATAGAACACATCATGGAGTAGTACGCTTTGCTTTTCAAGAATACGACATAATGGTGATGGAGTTTTGTAAATCTTCTGATATCTTATCTGTTGTCCACAGAGTTATAATCAATGGCCCACGAAGGAAGGCAGCCTTTCCTTGATGTACTGGAAGAATGAGTCGATTTTGCTGGCGGCCTCACAAAATCAGAGACGCTTACTGAAAAATCATGTTGTAAAGATATATCTGGGCTAATTCCTTCCTTTCTTCGTCCTGTAATTAGAATATCATGATCTGCTTGTTTATGTTGTTTGTCAAACCACCACTGTTTGTTCCATTTTTCTCCGGTTAGATGTTAGATTCGAAAACATTATAAGTAAATTGTTTCTGTTAACTCTATGCCCTGTCCTGAGATTGATCATAATTCGCATATTAGATGAACAGGACTTCTTCAATATGATTGTATATGCATCAGTTGTCTTGACTCTCTTGATTTATATGATTTTTTTTTTCTTAGACTCAAGAATAAAGGCCACTTGCATCTGCTATCCGTATCCCTCTTTTTTCATACTTTTCACTGTGCCTTTATCTGAAACATATATTTCCCAGGGTTGCTAGTTTGGCTTTGACTGCTGCTGCTTTTTCAGCATCTTTTTTTTTAGTACCCCAGGTACTAACTGGAGCTAGGTTCTGCCCGCATAAGACCTCGATTTGGCTCCTTCAGAAGGACATTTCCACTCCGAGAAAGCCCCGATGCATGCTAGGGGGGTCGCACGTGCACGTACCTTCCAACACAAATATTTTACACGTGTGGCTTCTCGGAGAGTTAAATCCAGGGTCGAGAGGCTTCATAAGGCCCACCCTACAACCGCGACACCTCTCTGCCCTCATCTTAGCAGTCTTATTAACCAGTGTTTCATTTTTTTACCCTCTCAATAAAAAGATACTTACATTTGCCTGTTCCTAACAGTATAACCCCTCAAGGACATTATGTCTAGACTCTATACTTATTTGAAAGAGAGTAACTAGATTCACAAGCTTAAGTTGTTACATGGTTGCCTTCTCTGTTCCTCCTTTTCTGACTTTCTCTGCCGCAAATTACTACTCAATATATGCTTGTCATATCCTGTGAATTTGTTCCTTATTTTGTTATAGTATACTGTTTTTATACATTAACTCAGAGCATAAGGAGCATTTGTCGATTGTAGCAGATCCACCTATCTTTTAGAACTGGCCAGCTATGGATAAGAAGGCAGCAACTGCTTTTGATATTCAGACATATGATGAACAAGTAAGCTTCTATGTTTTATGCATCAACATGAAATCATGTCTTGCGTGTCCACATTGCTGATTTCTGGATACAAGTAACTTGATTTCTTTTTTCAAATGAGCAACAGATGAGCAATAACCGACAAAGAGCTTCCTCAGGAAGATCAAGGACTCCAGGGGCACAGATGTCGGAGGAAATGGAAAATAATAAAAAGATGCCAAATGTTGTTGCTAGATTAATGGGGCTGGAGACCTTCCCCAATCAGCCTCCAGTATTAACTGCAGATATGAATTTGGATGGTTATTTGTTCAATAAATCAGCGAAAACTCTTCAAGAATACCAGCAACAAGAAGAGGGCCGCTTACACAATGTAGTGGCACATGAGATCCACTCAAGTATTCGTGAGGAGTATAGAGATGCGTATGAAGTGAGCCAACAGTCAACAAGTGAGAGGATGAACTATACATTGGGACAAGACTCATGCAATATGTCGTATGAGAAGCAAATGGCCTTTATTCGCCAGAAATTTGCTGAAGCAAAATGTTTAGCCTCAAATGAGGATATTTTTAAATCTAAGGAGTTCGATGATGCAGTAGATGTTCTGAGCTTGAATAGTGATATGTTTTTGAAGTTATTAGAAGAACCAAATTCGGTGTTATCAGAGCATTTGCACAACGTCTATACCCCTCCCCCACCCTCTCAGAAACAACGAATTATAGTGTTAAAACCATCTAAAAAAACTGAATGGAAGAGTACCAAAGGGGTCAATGACAGAGAATTTTCAGCAGGACCAGAAAGTGGACAGGGAACGAAGATCTCGCGTTGGAACTCTTGTTTTATACAACCTAAGGAGGAAAGGTCACCACATCCTATCAAGATAGTGGTTTTGAAGCCTAGCCCTGGGAAACAGCAGCATCTAAAGACTTTAGCAAGTTCTCCTGATTTCCCTTTGAAGTTGGCTGAGGACGAAAACTGTGGCGGAGGGTCCGAAACTAATAAAAGCATCGAATCAAGAGAAGTAGGAAGTGAGGTTAGGCTGCATGAGGAAGAAAGTATAGGTAGTCAAAGGAGCAGTGATGCTCAAGTTTCAATCCCCTCAAATGAATATGTTGCAAATAGGAGCTCAATTTGCAAAGCAGAACATTATTTTTCAGAAGAAGAGGGTGAAGTTACTCCAACTTCAGAGCACTTCTGCAGTGATTTGAACATATTTGGTAGTCCTTCCTCAGTATCATCATCTAATAAAGCTTCTTACTCACACGAGCCGCCAGCGATGAAGGAAGCGAAGAGACGATTGTCAGAGAGATGGGCAGTGGTTTCAACAAATGGAGTAAACCAAGTACCAGATATACAAGATTGGAGGAGCTCAAGCACCTTGGCTCAGATTCTTGCTATTACTAAGATGCGCGGTGAAGAGAGAAGTATTGAAGCCCCCAATAGTTGGATCACTACATCAAAAAATATGCCGTTCTCTACTTCAATATCAAAAAACATGAAATTTGGGGTGAAAGCTTCTGATCTATTAATCAGTAAATCGGTTGCCTTGGAGGATATTACAAAGCGTTTGAAGTCAACTGTCAAGGGGAAGCTGTCGAGCCTGTTTTCTTCTAAAAACAGAACAGCTAGAGAAAAATCCTTTCCATCATCCTCGATGTGTTCGATTCTGAAAGAGGAAGCTAGTCTGTGCAGTTTAAAAATGAACTTTGGCAAGAATACGTCTGGGTCATTATACCTTGACAACGGTTCAAAAGAACAAACCTCTACTGAGGTATGTATTAAACTGGTGCATTCTATTTTATTTTCGTGGATGATAAAATTTCAAAAATTGCCCATTATGTAACACATTCGTATAACATTTCGATTTTGCAGCCAGCTAATCTTCCGGAAAGATCCAAGACATCCGACAGTTTCAGCGGAAACCAGGATCAGCCAAGCCCAAATTCAATTCTAACAACACCATTCAATGATAATGCTGTTAGATGTAATTCTAATAATGCTGCATTCTCCCGTAAGTCCCTCATGTGCGAGTTTATACATTCTAAGAACAGAAATACTGACTAATTAAATTTCTCAAACCTCACAGAATCACTTTCTAGGTCTCCTCCAATCGAATCAATAGTTCGCTCATTATCATGGAATGATGCTCAGTCCAAGTTATTTCCCAACAACTTTGACAAATTCTGGAACAGAGCAGATGAAGAGCAAGAGGGACTAAACCTTGTTCAGAAGCTACTATCATTTGCTGGAATTGATAATGAAGTCTGTAGCTCAATCTTCATTAGATGGCATTCACTAGAGACCCCTCTAAATCCTGTGCTAGCTACTAGATTCTTAAATGGAGAAAATGATATATCGAGAAGGAGGGAATCTGATATGAGGCTTATCTTTGATTCTGTAAACGAAGCATTGGTACAAATTGGGAATCAAACTTTGCTTGATTTACATCCGTCGCTGGGTTCACCATGGAATCGCACAAAAAGCAAACATAGTACTGCTTTGGTAAAGGAAGCCGTATTTACGATTCTGAGAGATTGGAACTATGAGAAGGAAAAGTGGGCATCATGCGACATCAAGAACACAAGTCAGATTGTAGATAGCTTTGCTAAGACAGAACTTTTTGGGAAGAAATGGGTTGAACTCAACAGACTACATATGGACGGGTTTAGTACGGAGATCTCTGAATCAGTGTTGGATGAACTGATTCTTGATTTTGTATCAGATATTATCGCTGCATAGATCCATTTTGCTGCGCCTCCTATCCGTATCAGGTGTAGGCATTTTTTCTATCGCAAATAATTCGATTATCCTCTCTAGTTCAATGTTTATATAGACTTGGTATGTTTTGTCCAGTGATCTAAATGCAGGTTTACTAGTTGCTCGTCATGGCGTATCTCTCTGATCGTGCTCAGCGGAATATATTTGGAAGATCATGAGATTCGAGGTAACACGTAAGACAATAGACTAGTTTTTATGCTGCTGTATGAAAGAACTTAACTGCTCTACAAATTATTTATTGAACTATGAGTGTTATAATAATATTTGGTATGAATTAGATCCGGACACTAACATTCTTTCAATGCAATCTATGTGACAATTTGACTTAAATTCACAATACTTTTCTATACAAATTTATGTCCAACTACCACGTCTTGGTTTGAAACTTTTAACTCATAATGTTGATGACATCTTTGTAAAAGGGGCATTTGCGTTTTTATACCCTTCATAAGTCGAAATATACAACCTTGATCCTGTAAAATGATATAGTTGTTCTTGGTATTTTTTTTTAAAATTAAAGTGTTCCTGTTAACTTGACGATGACAATTTCTTTGCCATAAAGACGCCATTTTGAATTTGGGGATATATTTTTATAATTTTGAATTATTAGGAGCCATAAAAATGCAAATACTCCTTTGTGAAATTTCCTCTGCTTTATTCAAATGGTGAAATCCTGATGTTAACCCACAATGTGCTGATTTGAAATCAAGACATCTTAGTTCCCCACCCATGAATCTAGCAGCGGTCGTGTGCCTATAAAGTATAGGCGTATATCAGGCCGGAGTTTTACTTTTTGATTGCGATTTCAGTTCAATGCCGACCGATAGATTGTGGTTAAAAATAGTATATCCAGCAATATCAGGAGGTACACCAAAAAAAGTTTACTTTTATCTCAGAAGAAAGAAAGCCCAAGTGATACAGAATTTGAGCAAACAACTAGAGAATAGACAAGGAAGAGACCTGAAATTGGCAGTAGGGTATATTTTGGAACTCGAAATATTATTAGTATTAAAATATAATCCAGTTGGCCGGAGAATCTCTTCGGACAAAGATTCTTTCTTAATCGGACTTGTTGCTGGAAACAAAACAAAAATAAAAAAGTATATCTGCACAGGAGGATCCTGATATCATATTATCTTTTTCTTGTCCTTTGCTTTTCGCAGTGTTAGAGTTAGTTATTAAGATAATTGCATATCAGCCCTCTCCCGTAAAAGCAGCAGTCGCGTATTTTAGCCTTCGAAAATACGAAAATGCACGACGTGACGATGAGTATATGCACAGGAGGACCCTGATATCATATTATCTTTTTCTTGTCCTTTGCTTTTTGCAGTGTTGGAGTTAGTTATTAGGATAATTGCATATCAGCCCCTTAAAAATAACAATCGTGCGTTTTAGTCTATGAAAATACGAACACCCGCAACGTGGCGGCGTACGAGAGCGCCACGTCAGTGCGAAAACGTGTTTTCAAGGAGTTGAAATACAAAACGTAAACTTTGGGGGCTAACATGCAATTATCCATTAGTTATTTAACATAGACAAGCTCGTGAACAAGATTGACATCTTAATTAATATATCACTAACATATACTGTGCATAGTTCCATTTTAAAAGAAGGGCTACCCAGTACTGACACCATGTTTATATCTAATTTCTAACTTCTTTTTGAGAAAATATCTCTAATTTCTAACTTGTATATTTTATTATTAAACATGTTATCTATTATCTACAACTTATCTATTAAACAAAGTTCCATCCAATCGTGAACAAGATTGAGCATCAGTTAGCATACTTACATTTAAAAGAAGGCAACTGACCAAGTCTTTTTTCTGTCATGCCGAACTGTGTTTCTTTAAATAACAAATTCGAGACGTACTGATCGAACGATGCACACCGTACCGATCCATACTTTTTCTTTTTTTTTTATTATCTTAAAAAAACTCTGTCAAGAGTCCAAACCTTTCGATCTGTACAAGTTTAAAAATCAGTGTTACCATCCACAAAATACAGAGAATAATTTTCCGTACATTTACATGTAGCGCTTGCGGAATTTAAAACTAAAACAAATGTTTTAGTTCTAAAATATTAAATAATTTAAACAGTCAGAAGGTCATATAAACAAATATGACCGATACATATTGGGCAAAATAACTCTCGCCGCTATTACAAATATATTTAGCAAGAAACCTCACTATTTTACTAAGAGATACATGCCAGCAATGATCATATTTTATAACAGATATATATGGCAAGCATACATCACGAATATAAAAACCACAACTAAAAGTTTTAAAGCTCGCAGCTCTATCCAATTATTAATCAACATTCTTCTGATGTATCAGTTTTATAGAGCTTTATTTATAAGCTCATAATAAATACCAACATAGGACATTGATATATCGACAGATACAAGGCATTGATATATCAAGAAATATATAAAAAAAAAGTTCAAGAACCAACAAGCGGATATATATCGACAAAGCTCACAGTTCTTTAACAGATCACTGTGTATTCTCAAAAACAAAGACATTATCTTCTCTCTAGCCATCTCTCTCTTGTATCTCTCTCTATCCTTTTCTGTTGTATCTCTCTCATGCATCTGTTAGCACTAAGACTGTTTATGTTCCTTTTGTCTCCGTATTGCCATTTTCGTGAGAATAAACCCAAAATGTAGTATACAAAACTCATGGCTTCACTAAAACTGCAATTGCTCATGACTAGAACAGAAACACATGTAGAAGCTACATGACAATCTGAAACTTTTTTCATCAAGGAAGACTACCTTATATTGGCTAAGCAAGTCATCGCCCACAGAATTAAGCTGGAAACGTCAATTACTTCCAGCTCCATGTTTTCTCTCCCAGAAACTTACAGCGTACGGACATAGAACACTGATCTGCCTCCCTAAGCTCTATTCCAAAAGGCAACTAAAAGCTACCCCACTTTAATGACCCGCCAGAAGTAGAGATGCAAAAAAAAGCCTGCGACCCGCGGCTCGTACCTCAGCCGGCCGCGCGAGCCGGGCTGGGGAAACCAGCCCGCGCGCAACCCGTGCGGCATATAATGTTTTTTTTTTAAATTTAGGCCGGCTCGGCTCGGCTCGACGGGGCCGCCGTCCGCCGAGCCGGCCCGCCCCGCATCTACCACCGTGTGGGCCGGCCCGGACCCGCACGGTTTGCAACACTAGCCAGAAGCTCTTCAAGGTTACAGCCATCGATAAAAAGATACAGGAAATAACGATCTCATTTGTAGAATAACTTCAAACAAGATTTTCATTATAACTTCAATTCGGTCATTACAAACAAAATTTCATTATCAAGTAATCTAACAGGTATAGTTACCTAGTTTCTAGTAGTACTGTCAGTGGCTTTGCTGGCTTTTGACTCGGGCATTGCTTGACTCTGCAAAAACATATTGTAATAGCAGAACAATATGAGATAAGACTTACCCATGTTAGAACGAATGACTAAGTATTTCCATAGTAAAGAATCAAATAGTGGGGCTCAATGATAAGAAACTGTCCAATCTAAATCATAAACTCAGTTGGTACAGAAAACTATCCAGATATATGTTTTTCTTTAACCTTCACAATCTATGCAATTGTGGTACTACCCTATGACTCATTTGTTTATCGCATGACGTAATTATCCTAAGATTCCGGAGAAACCGTACAACATATATAACAAGGAAAAAAACTATTCACCCCCAACAAACTATACACAATCAATTTCCACCACACATGTGCCTCGTGATCCTCACAGTTTTTTCGTGATCTGCAAAAAATATTAAAATTACAGATATACCCATCGTGATGTGTAGTTTTGATTGTGCCACGTCAGCATGTGTGATTTCTTGTGTGGTTTCTTGGGAGTGCATAGCAAAGCCCATATAACAAAGCTATTTAGTGCAAACCTGCGGAAACGTGAGGGGAATATCAGTACAGGGATAACTATAGGGAAAGTTAGCACCATTCTGGAATTGAACTGCATTAGATAAGTTAACCAAGTTCGTTGCTGCAACTTGTTGATTCGATGCTTGAGATCCCAATCTATCAGCAATGGTTAAACCAAGTTGTTGGAAGCACGGAAGAAAAGGTCTCGGACCTTTATGATGGAAAGAACCTGGCCGCATTTGTGTGCCTGGTAGTAGATTTCCAAATGGTATTAGTGGGTGACAGAATCCACGAGCTCCTATCTCATCTACCATATGCATCCTTGAACCCATGCCCGTCGCCATGCCCACATCCATATTCATCATCATTCCTACTGCTGGCAAGTAAGCTTGCATGCTTGGGTACATCATTGGGGCCATATTGCATCCCATAGACATCATCTGCAATGTTGGTTATGATAGAGCTGTCAGGTTTGATATAAACCAAAGTCCAATCTTAAGAGTATTTTCACTTCCATAAGCATTCTAAAATATTCCTTCGAAAATTTTATCTTTGGTTAGTATAGAAAAGATATTACTTCAAATATTTAAGGTATTGGTGGAGGACATTGGAATCTATTGAATAATCAAGAGGATTACTCTCATAACAAATCTGTTTTTTTTCTCTTTTTTTTTTGGGCAGTATTACTAAATATTATTTTGAAATGTATAAGGTATTTGAACCTCTCTTTTAGAATTCCTCTCTGCTCTTACTAATATCTGAAATTCCTTTTATGCTTCCAATCTAAGTTTCTTTACCATTCCCTCTTCAAAAATGCCTCTAACTTTCTATCTTTGAGCTTTATTTCTCCCATATTTCTCTGCATTTGTCCCAACCAACAATAGAAGGGGTTACACTAGTCGCTCCAACAATCACGTTTTGCTGCACGACAGTGGAGCTGATGCACCCGGGTATTAGGGTATTAGTTCTTCATTCTCCAGGTATCTCTTCATAGTTCCACTATAGAACATTTTCTCTACTCTTTCTATAAAAATTTTCACTACATTCTCTCTAAAAATTTCTTGTTAGGTCTCTTTTCAGGTTACATTTGTTCTCATTTCCATTCAAAGATTTCTTTTTAAGGCAAAATCACCCTTTACCCTTATCTTACCAATTTCCTAATTTTGACTTTATCTTTTTGGTTCAAATTGCAATTTCAAAGTGCATAGCACCTATGATGAATCAAGTCAATTTATCCAAAGTCTATAGACTTACTAAGGTGCAAGACTCGACTTGGCCGCTTGTTTGGGTCAAGTCAAGGCCATTTAATGACGTGCGCCTAGGCACGCAACCGTTGAGCCGAGTGACGCGAGGCATGCAAGGTATGCTCCAAGCGACCTCACTTTTGTGCCCAAATTTATGTCATCTTTGTGCTTGAAATTTACAGATAAAATGCAGTTGGCGCCTTGGGGACAAGTTGCTAATGCTGTAGGGCTTGATGAAGAAAAGTTTAATCTAAAGGATAAGTGGCGAGAGAATCACTCATAAAGGCCACCCTTTTAGACAAGAAATGAAACTAAAAGGAGAGGATGAGGAAGACTACAACTCGGTAGATGAAAAATTGCAAGATTTTGGTTCTCTTGAAGGAAAAAAAGGTTATAACTGAGTGATGTTACTATCCTTCCTGTTTTGTACTTCTGTAGCTATTTAGTAAAAATTGCTATTTTTGGTGAAAACTTTATTAGGAAAACTACAACTTGAAATATTATACAATGTAGTGTTTGTGTGTGTGTGTGTGTGCATTGCATGCTAGTTGGTTATAATTTTCTAAATTCTATAGGTTTTATTAATTAATGGCTTTTACTTTGAATTTTACTTTTAGTTTTTCGAAATTTATCTTATAAAATTCAACACATGTTGAGTATAAGGTTTATTATAAGGATGTGTGCATCACTTCACTAAGGCGTGCACCTTCAAATCGCCTAATGACTCGGCTCTTGAACCCCCTTCCTCCTATTGTCTCAATGTGTGACGCGTCTTTTTAATCATAGGTGGAGTCGGCTACATACATTCATGGCACTAGGCTCTGTTATGAACTATATCCTAGTTCAGAAAACTAGAGCAGTAGCTGCAGCTGGGGAGCATTTAGTTTTGCGCCGTTCCCTAGCTCTCTTGATATTCTATCACCTTACATCTCCTAACCGACATATCGATGGTCTTCGTTGTATAGAAATGGTTCTCTTCTCTTATTTTTCAAGACCTTAAAATTAGCGCAACCATTTTATGGAGTCCCAAAATTCAGAATCTCTACATAGGACCCGACTGCTATAGGTTTGTTTGATAATACAGCAGTTAACTGTTGAGGGTGATCCTCATGAACTGTAGTAGCTCCAAGAGACGAGAAAGTTGTGGCATTATTAAAATGAAACCCTAAAAAGTAGAAATAAAAGTGGACATGAAAGTGAAATAAAAGTAGAAAAAGAAAGTCACTATTTACGTGAACTTGCTGCTGCAGTGTCTTCAAATACTCAATTGCCTCGTCCAACATGGAAGCTTTGTCCGACTGAAAGTTATAAACAAAACAAAACTAATTTGAAGTTAAAACTGGTCCCTATTCAAGGCCACTAGGTTTAGACAACATTGAAGAATGGTGACCTTGTTACATCTCGGAATGAGTTCTTGCAAGGCTCTCATCTTTTCATTTATCCGATCGCGACGCCTCTGCCAAGAGGTAGGAAAAAGAAAGATATTGTTAGACACTAAAAAGGCAAAGCACCACAGATTTAGTAGAACAACCGACCCTTTCAGAGAGATTATGCGTCTCCGCAGCACGTTTTCTCCTAGCTGAAGCAGATCTTCGAGCGCTCTTCTTTTCATCAGCTGACGCAAATTCAGGATCCTATATTCATATAATATAATTTATGGGAAAGTTAATCTAAATTTCCCTCAACTTTCTTTGATACTCTTAGAAATCGGAAGTATTTAAATCCTAGGTGTCCAATCATCCATATCACGAAATCTAAAGGATGTATTGATGATTTTATTAAGTGCTTTCTAACAGAACCTTTCTAACACTTCAACTGCTAAAGGATTCTTTGATTTCTATTTCCAAAAACAGAAACACTTTTTGAATTGAGATTTCTATAAAAGGAAAGACTAGCTTTGAATATTTGAATTACCGCCAAATTACTACCTCACTGAGGGCATTGCTGCACTTCCTCATTTTATGCCTCCGTTCATCGGTGCTGGCACGCTCAGCCTCACACGTGCGCACCGGTTCTGCACGTACGGCCTCACTGGAGCCATCTGCTGTCGACTCCCTCTCTGCTACCGTCGTCACTGCCGACGAATCCAACAGCTCCCCGTACATGCCGTCCCTCTTCGAGGCCTCCCCGCTGTCGATCTGGTACTGGAGCCACTCCACCATCTCATTGTCCTCCATGAAAAGCGCCGGCGCCACTGAAGTTCCTTCATCGCCACCGCCGGAGTCAGGCGGCTCAAGCGGTACGGGAGCGGCAGCGGAGGCCTTCCCGTCGGCTTGGACCGGCTGCGCCACCGGTCCCTTCTGCCATATAATCTCAAACAGCTCCTCTCCATGCCTGCGTTAATCGAAATTATAACTCCATGAGTTTAATAACTATGAGAGATTATTGATTCGATCACCCACGATGATTGATGCTTGCTGGGGTAGCGGCGGTGGTGGTCTCCGGCACCGCCTCCGCCTCTTCCGGTGGCGCCAGCCAGCTCGTCTTCGAAGACGGGTACAAAATAATTCATCACCGCCGCTCGCCGGAGAATGGAGAGAAGATGAACAGCGGTGGTGGGATAGCTGCATTTATATCCGGTGCGAAAAACACTGAAAACGACGGAAGGGGAAACGACAAAGTGGGATGGAGAATTGGGAAGGAGCGAGTGTCGTCGACCGTAACGGCGTTACGTCAGTCATCTTGTGTCGTTGCTCCGAAGTTTTTCGTGCATTTTGTCGGCTTGTCCCGGTTTTTTAGGGAGGAGGTCATTTTATCTGATATGAAGTATTTCCGGCAGCTAACAATTATGGCTGAAAAATGAGCCGAGCTATTTGTGAGTAGCTCGAATTCGAATTCGTTTAAATTTGATTTGAATTCGAATATTGTTGAGTTCGAGTTGAATTTAAAAATAAGTTCAAGTTCGAGTATTTAAATTAGTCGAGTTTAGTGATCGTGTTATTCGGCTCGTTAGACTCGCAGTCTAAACGAATTTTTATATTTTATTAAAATATCTTTTACAATAAAATTAGTTAAGTGAGCTCTAATTCGAATTTGATTCGAGCTTAATCTAAGACATTCAATTCGAACGGAACTCGAGTGGAGCTCTGCTCAGTTGATACAATCGAGCGATCTCGAATCGAATTCGAGCTTGAAATTTTTCATCAAGTCGAGTTTGACATCAACCCGTGAAGCTCGTTAAGCTCGAATTCATGCTCAAACTAGACCAATCGAGTCAAACTTAAATTTCGTGGTACTCAATTTGAACTCGGCTTGTTTTTTATCCGTACTCACAACTGATGTGATCACAACTGATGTGATCGCTGCTATCCAATATCAGTGCTATGTGTATCTAGAAGTTTAAGATCCAACCGATCCGCTATATTGTGATCGATAACGATTGTCCAAAAAATATTTTAAATAAAATATTATAATAAAGAATATATTTATTGCATTTTCATCTAGAGAGCTGATATGAAAACAAACCAACGTAACAACGTCGTCGTTTCACGTCTTTATATAACCCGTAGACGCGACAAAAACTGAGCGTATCCAAATGATCCCTGGGTAAACTAACCCAAACCAAACAGTACCTGCCCTGGGTCCGGATTCCTGGTGGGCCACCTTAGTGGTTCTCAGCGGCTGCCGCGTCACAAGCCGAATCACCACGCCAATCCCTGCCCGCCACCGCATCGCCGGAGTCCGCCACAGCCTGCCACGTGGTAGGATGCAAATCTTCATCGGTCGCCGCCAACGAGCTTCGCCGGAGACGGGGTTGCCAGCGCGGCGCTAGCGGACGGCTGTGGAAGGGCGGCGAAGATCGTCGCCTTGCGATGCCTCGATCAATCTCGTGCCTGAGCGAGATTTGTCTTGATCCACTTTGTATCTCTCCTTCTTTCTATCTCTGACAAAATGGAGTTTGTTTGCGTGATCTTTTTCAAAGCGATAGAAGTATATGCGTATACATTCGTGCTGTAAGAACCTAAATCCTTGATCGGAGGTAATGAAGGACAGGTGGCGGCCGGGTGCGCAGCTCGATGTGAGGTCACGTCCTCCACACCACCAGCTCCAGCTACTTCACAATTCGCAAGCAGACCAAGAATACAACGAACTTAATTCACTTCGCCAAAAATCCAAAGGTGCAAAAGGAAATGAATGTTATTGTGCTATTAATTCATTTAAAAAATGTTAAAAGGAAGATATCTTTATCCAATCTCCATTTTGTTACTTAAATTAAAAATTTTGTTACTTAAATTTCTTTTTAAAAATACTTATATTATTATATATTGAAAATATAGAGGACTTAATCAATCAATATTGATTTAGTCGGTAAAACTGAATTGAAAAGAAATAAAAAATTTAACATTCATAAAAAAATAATATAAATATTCAAATTCTAACATCTTATTAGAAAAATATGTTATTTATGGTTCAGCATTTAATTAAGTATATGATATAAATTAATTCACCGATCACGACTTTAAAAAAACCTGTTACAATAATTTTCTTCTGTTTTTACGTTTGTCTTGTAGTGATTTTTTTTTTTCTCAAACTGTAGCTCTCTCTCTTCCCCTCATCATCTGCGTTGTCTTCTCGGACTCCGGCGATAATACGGGTTATACTCTGTAGCAGTGATACTGGATATCAACCTTTGCGCTCACTTTGCTCCGCCCCGGCCGTGGGCTCCCGTACCGCCACCTCCGCCGTCGCCGGCTCCATCATCGCAGAAAACAAAGCTCCTGTAAGACCTCGATGAAATTTCTTATGGAATGAGAGCAACCAGCAAAGACGAGAGGGTTAATGGAGATCTGAGGGTCTTCTTGAGGAAGAAGATGAGGAACAGTTCTGGTATGAATATGGAGGGAAACCAGATGATTTTATTGATTTGTAAAATTGGGCTCGTTTTATCTAAATCCTGCTGATCAGTGTGCAGCATGATAATACTAAGGTGTTAAGGACAAAAGTCAACAAATTAAATTTATAAATTATAAATAAAGAAATTGAAATTGCTAAATAGGTGTTCCCACATCCCACATCCTCATACATAAAATTTTAATGTGTCGCGGATTATTATCAATATCCCAATAGACAACTTATCTTTTAGATTCATAAAATGTCACAGGAATCGAAGTAAAACGTAATTTGGTGAATAAATATCCTTGTTACAAAACTTCAAACTAAGAATCTGAGCACAATTGTCCTAAAATAAAGAGGGACTTTATATTATCAAACCAGGGACAGTATTGAGAGAGAGGCCGAGTGAGAAAGCGAGCTCAACTCCTGCCGATTATTTCAACTGGTTACATCCTTGACCTCTTCAGAAGGATCTTAAGACGCCACAAATTTACATTTTCCCCATTATGCTCAGTTTACAGTAACGTTTTCCCTATCCGCAGTTGAGAACAAATAAAAGCTCATTGGTGAACCAAGTCTGACGTGGAAATTTATCGAGGATGTTATATGCATTGACTTTTGGTCATTTAACAAGTTCTGTATACTCCTACTGTACAACAATTGGTAGTCTCTTCCAGTGAGCTTAGCTCGAAGATGGCATTAGATCGAATGAGGAAGCTAAGACATCCCGAACAAAGCATATATATACTGTCCATTTTTTGTTGTAGGAAAAATACCTCTCATAGTCTCACTTATGGAGCCAACATAAATGCGTCTCGAATCAATCTTGCTAAGATTCTAGAAGTTAAGCGGTTCAGAACCTCCGGAAGCACTCTGGCCGTGATGCCGGGCAAGACAGGCAGAAGTTCTTGAACAATGTTTGAAATATTCACACCCTGCCAAAGTGGGTGTCAATAATAATATTGAGATGATGGCAAATGAAAAGATCAAGTCTGTGAATGTAACATGAACTGCTGAGTGAGAGAGACAAAGCGAATGCACATGTACATTTAATACAGATAAGTAGTTGATTTTTGCAACCTTGCAACGAATATAATCAATCATTTCGATTAGGTTCAAGGAATCTTCGATTGTGATCACTTATCTTGGTGAGTGCTCGATTAGTTGAAATGCACGGGGAAGAGGGAGACGTTTAGGCAGAGTAATAGGTAACAGAGTAATTGTCGAAAAGAAAAAGCATGCCGACCATAAGGATTCTGGTATGGGCGTTTAAACAAAGGTTTTTTGTGCCAAGCCGAGCTGAGTTTTTGGTAAACTCAGATCCCGGCACGTGCCGACCGTGCCGATGGTTCCGTGCCGACTGTGCCGATATATATTGATTTGTTATTTTTTAAAAAAATAAAAATAAAAATTTAAAAATAAATTTTTTTGACACGTACTGTGCGGTTGGTGCCGTGCCGACAACTACCGGAACAGGCACGTGCCGCCCAGCACGGGCTGTGCCGATCGGTACCAAAAACTATGGTCTAAACAAAGAAAAAGTATTATACACCAAATAATTATCGAAAGGAAGCTACCTGATTGTATGTTGAAGAAGTTCCGGAGGTTAAGAATTTGAGAATCTTTTCTACGTTGTTCAGTATCATTCTATCCTCCTCAGTGACGGTAGGGATAAAGCCTGCACGCCTGAGAGGAACAGGAACCATACTGAAAATCGGAGCTGGATTCCCTATCCCTAAAGCTGCTGCAACTTGTACCAACTGCTCCCTTGAAAGAGCATCAATTGCTTTCACAATCTGTGAGAATTAACGAATGCTTAATATTTGTCAATAATCAACACTAATTGTACCTAGTTAGAAAAAATAAACATCTTATGGAAGAAGCAGTTCGAAAAGAGAATCTAGCAACCAATTGAGACGATAGACTAAGTAGGGCTTAGTAGATTCAATAGTCAATGCACGTGCAGATGAACAAAGAAATAGAAAGACAACACCCCCTAGGAAGATTATTCTTCTAAAACACTGATTTAGATACTGAGAAAAGTCTTCACATAATAAAGAAAAAATCTTAATCACTTTAGTCTCATCCCAAAAGCACCAACTTGTCATTCGGATGTCTTCAACTTAAGTAGCACTACAGCTAGTAGGGAAAGCAAATTATAATTCTGCTTTAGACATAAAATATATATTTAAGCAGATTATAAATATCACACAACAAAACGCTCAAGTTTTGCAGATAAGAACATCTTCCAGAAACTTCACAACTCTCTGATGATGTTTGTTAACGATTTCAGATAAGTGTAATATTTCACATACCTCGTCTAAAATGAATTCTCTAAAAAAGTTTCCTTTATCAGATAGCAGAAAAGCCAAAGCTGCTCTCGTCTTAATTGGCTGTTCTTGACGAGGTGTAGTGGGGAATCTTGGAAGTAAGTAATTCGTTTGACTTTGTAGCGCACCAAGTTCAGCCATATTTCCTTTCAGATTCTCACCACCTCCGCTCTTGGCTGCGCTGATAAAACTCTCAAAGGCTTGCATGACATCAATGAACCTTTCAGCATCAAAAACTCCCGTCTTCCCATATATGGTATATCTCAATGCACTCCTCAATCTTGGGGATTCATCTGTCAACAATCTCTGATACCGAAAGCATACATAATAACAAGAAAAGAAAAGTGAGATATGCAGGTATGCCATAGAATATGTCAGCAATGAACTGAAAAATGTGCGTTGCTAGAATGGAAAATATAAGTAAGTTGCAATTTATTCTACTTGGTTGAAATTGACAGATGGCCTATTATACCATATTATTAGTGCTAGGTGATGGTATGTTTCTTGATTTGTATTTGAGATAGTATAAATTTCTATGTTCATTAATATTTACCAATATTGGTTTTATATCCATATGCAGTATGCACATTCATGCACAGTTCAATTTTCATATTACAGTAGATGTATGGACCAAATATTGCAGTACGATTCAGGTCAAGATACAAACCTGTGCAATATACGGATATGCTTCATCAACAATAGCAAAGTCAGGATTGCCAACTAATGCTATTCCTTCCAGCACTCCTATGGCTCTAATGATTAAAGCAAAATAAGGAGGTATCCTGAAAGGATAGTCAAATGTTATTTGAGCCAGATCAGATGCTAGTTCTTGAAAATTGATATTTTTGGCACCGCCTCCTTCAAGCGCTTGATCAAAAACTTTGGCCAAAACTGGCAGTATTGGTTCCAAATTGACCCCCTCAGGTATGAAATCGAGCTTGACGAAGTCTTTAACAATGGCTTCATAATCACGATGGATGAGATGAGATATTGCTTCGATCATTCCATATTTTTGGTTGTCAGTCAAACGTGTAACAAGACCTGAACCCATAGAAGGTAGGGATTAGCAATTTTATGAAACAGACAGCAAGCGTAACATAATAGATGAAGGAAATAAAATGTCTTTTCAAAAGCATGCGATTCATAAGAAAACATCTAGTGCAAGTAAGAACGTTCTTCACTGCATGAGCACAGAGTTCCCCTCAATGCACTATTTCTTCTCAGACTTCAACACAAGTAATTGTCCTTAAAGGATGAGCTGATAGTTATTTCATCCCTTGCTCTTCGTTGTAGCTCCAGTTTTCGATCATGTTTGGGAGGTTCTAGAATAATAGTGTGTGCGTGTAATAAAAGCATGATGATGACTTATCATAAATGACCTACGCAAGATAAGATCCGACAGCCCAATAGCATAAATGTTGTAGAAGGTACGAATTTTACCGAAGTCAAGGATGGCCAACTTTCCATCTGGTGTTCGAATCATATTCCCTGGATGTGGATCGGCATGGAAGAAGCCAGTATCAAGTAACTGCGGATCAAGTTCAAAATCATCAGATAAAAAATAATATAATGCCATCAAAACAACTTAGAAGTAGAGAAAAGAGTTTCCATTTAAAGTATCCATAAATATCTGGCAGTAAGGAGATATGGGCTAATCAGGATATCCACCTGTTTTAGGTAGCATATAACCCCAACGTTGACCAACGCTCCTACATCATTTTCTGTACTCTGGGACAACTTTTCTCCGTCTATCCACTGTGTTGTAAGAACTTTTCTAGATGTATATTTTTGGTAGGTCTTTGGAACCACAACCTGACGAGAACAATGAATCAGCATGATGTATTACGTACTATAGTATACATGCATTTTGTACATAACCTTGTAACTTGTACATAAATTAGAAAATGCGGCCACAAGCAAGTGATCTACTAAACTTACTAACGTGTATTAAATAAAAATGTTAAGATGTCAAAATCCAGATGAAAACTCAGCATTATGCATATGTAAGAACTATCAAGGTTCATAGCAGAACTACAGGGATAAAGAAGCATGGCCAAACTCCAAGCATGGCTGTGTTTCATTGATGACACAATCACAACAATGTTATACATGCTGGAAGAAACAACCAGAGTGTTTTCATATAAATTTCAAATAAATGTGACTCCGACAGCCAAATACATTAGGAATCCAGATTTTTTGTTTCTTTATTTCTACGAGGAAAAAGTCCCACATAATTTTCCAAAGGCAGCTCTTTTTCTTGTCCATTAATATCTTCTTATGCCAATTTATGGTTAGCAAAGCTCACTATGCGGTAATAAGTTGCATCCTGAAAATGAAACTCTACCTGAGGAAGGTCTTCTTTCAACAATTCCGCAAATCGAGTCCCATTTTCGCCTTCATTCACATAATCAAGTTCCTCAAAAAAACGCGCTGCCCATTCATCTACCAACCCAACAACATCGATGGAGATCTAGAATAGTTTAAGATAATCAAGTTAGTAACAGAGATTGCCTTCTTCACTGTTTAAACATAAATGGAGCTTGAAATTACCTGTGGAAACTTCCGCAACACCAGCCCCAGCTTCCGGATAATATATAGATCAACAGTTACTGTCTCAAGAACAAAAGGTCTTTGAACCTTTACTGCCACCAATTCTCCTGTTTCCTTTAAACGGCCTTTGTACACTTGCCCCAATGATGCTGTAATACAAGATTATCCAAATAAATCCAGCTGCCTCTATATTGCGATTCGCAAGTACATATCTGGATAGGGGTAAAAAATTTCTTGTGTCTATATAAACAGCTGCTGCATTCATATTATCTTGATATATTTAGCAATATCCAAGAAAAATTACCAGCTGCTATTGGAGATGGGCTTAGCTCAGAATATAGTTCATGCCAGGGTTGACCAAGCTCTTCTTCTAGAAGAGCCATTGCTACATCATCTGGAAATGAAGGAACCTTGGAACATTACCAAGTAAAAGGTTTTAGTAAGAATAACAATACTGGGGAGATAAAAAGATAAATATAAGAAGTTATCTGCCTAGGCAAAGACCCATTCGATTCTCAATACGGCTACATATCATCCAGGTAAATACAATAGCATTAAGATAAAGATTCTATAAGCAAGCAAAACTCATGAGGAACCACAAGTTCTATGTCTAGCAAAAGATTTCCGAATATGCATATTTATTAATATATCATGTTATTTTTCTTCTTAAGAAAATATTTGAGCATCTTCAAGTAAGTCCTTCCTTGAAAGGACGACAGAATATAATAACTAAAAGCAAAATTGCTTCTGGAACATAGTCCTATAACATCTTTCAATCATAATTGCATGGTCTCCCCTTAAAGGCTTAAAGATAATCTTTGGATGGCCTCCATCATGAGGACTTTCATAGTTAACCTAACTTCCAAAATTTTCTACCACCACAAGCGCAAGTACTGAAGTAATAGATTAAGCAAGATAAGTACTAAAACTATCCCCCTTACCCCCTCCCACCCCCGAAAAAAAAAATGAAACTTGCGAAGTTGACATTTTATAAAATATGGAAAACAAAAGAGCAATATAAATCTTCTGGACAATATTTGGACACTGAGTCTTTTATCGAAAACCATTGTGCATAAAGCATCCCAAAATTCTCCGAGGAAAATAAAAAGAAATAAAGCAAATGGAAACTCTGTATCTTAAAGCAATACTATCAGATGAGGTAGACGATTCTTCACCAAAAAAAAAAGTCAAAGAAGGAAAAGTAATATACCTTGTCACAGAGCTTCTGTAGTTCAGTCATGGCAGAAGGGGATAATATATCCGGTCGTATACTCAATGCCTGGCCCAGTTTAATATAAGCTGGACCTAAAGATGTTACAATCTCCCTCAACTCAATGGCTCTTGCAACCTCATTCTAGAAAAGCATAGGACAAACACCATTTAGCACGTGGAGACTCGATATGTAGCATAATGGAGCATTTAGGTTATGAAGAAAGAGCTCAAGATACAGGAATATTTAGGTTATGCAAGACGTGGACTTGCAATAATGGAGAAGAAATGAATTAACCAGCGTATGAAAAAGAGGAGGTATATACTAATAGTTTTTAAGTCTCTTATTGACTCAGCAGAAAGAAAATACATTATGCATACAACAATATGAAATCCAACACTGTCCAAAAAAATAGTTGAATATGCACAAATGCTACAAAACAAACCAAGAAACAGCAAAGCGGTTGCAAGTTGCAATGGTTGTATTTGAAGATATATACACTTTTATATAGGAACATAGAACTTAGTGATGCTGCCCTGATCCTTTGAGTGTTTCTACAAAGGTTTCCACTCTGACTAACTTTTTACCTTCTCGATTTATGTCATTAAAGCAACGTTGAAGTATTATACGCAAGGATATCATCAAACTTCTTGTCCATAGTATGCACTTGCTACATCTAATGAGGTATTATTCTTTACAGACGTATTATTGGCAAGTAGCATAGAAACTTATTGACTCAGCTTGCCAATTCCTTATAAACTTCAAACACTTTCCATACATAACAATTAGCAGTCACCTAAGAAACATTACAATCTGCATAAACAACACGTATAAAGTTATAACCATCCATTTGCCAAGGAGTAGATAGAGATTCAGTTGTCAATCATTTCTGTTATCCATTCAGCAACCAATCTTTGGGCATCTAAATGATGAACCTTATCATTCTCTATACAGAATTTTTACTACACTGTTTCCTACTTTATTCATGTATGGTGGATGTAGCCAGTAAGCTAGCTACAAGCTAATCGACTGTCTATCCACAATGAACCCCTTATCAGATCATATACATCTTCAAACACGGCCAGAGTGATGAAAACTTTTAGAATAAAAGGCTACTGCAATGAGATGCAGTCCTGTAATTAACTTGAGAAGTCAGGAACATTCCTTTTTTTAAAAAAAAATAAAATTCCTCTAAAATATAGCATTGTATTTATACCAACTAAAATGAGTTACTAGAGTTTACCTCTTTTATTTTATTGTTTATCAAATCCAAAGCCAAATGAGATAGAAAGCCTCCAGCAACAGACAACAATTGAACGATCCGTGTTGCAACAGCTCTTGGACGTTTTCCCCAGTAAGCAGCAATGATTTCAGGATCATAAACTAAAGGCAGTGCCTCCCCACTCTCCACCGCTTGAACCTGGTCAAGAAAGTACCATCAGCTAGCAAACCATGGAAAGTGTTAACACATTCAACCAAGCTAGCACAACGCAGGCAAAGAGATCCGGATTCAGGACATGACAAAGAGAGACATACCAAAGCTCTCCCAAACCTCCATAACATCTACAGAAACTATTCTACCTAAATTACTCAAATCTGCCTTGTTAAACAAATTTTCAATTTTAGGATAAAAGTAGAATGTTACACTTGCAAGCACCATGAATGAGTGGATACTTAAATCTATGAGTGGGACTACAAATTGAACTTGAATTTTAAGCAGTTGCCTATGTTCTGAAACAAACAGTAACCTTAGCATGAGGAGTGCTAAAGAAATAATACATAGATTTAGTACAATAAACCAACTTGATGAACAGACAGCAGCATAACTCAGACGTGACTTAACTCTTCCATTACTAACACACTAATAAGAATCTTTAGGCCTATATGAATAAAGTATAAACAAATATTCATGATGCAATAAATATAATCTTAACAACCAGATAAGCTTAGCGATAATTTACAAAGCAACTTCATCCTCAATAGAAAAATCAAACATAATAACCATCCAACTTGTTTGCATAAGAGATTGAATAGAGACCTCAACAAGGCGAAGGCGGATATTCTCGTCAGCGAACTGCGAATCAGCGAGGTTTTGTCCGCGAAGTCCCCTCATCAGTGAAGCTAACTGCTCATCCTCCTCCATCTGAGCCCTTACTCGCTTGATCTCCTCCGATACATTACCAAACCTCTGTAAATTCCACGAAGTTAACTCTCAAAATTAACTATAGTCTTAAAAAAATGACTCAAAATTCAGTTCTCTTGTCACTAACAGTTGCGCCTCCAATAGTAAGCTTCGGAGTTGCAGCAGGAGGAACGGCGGCGCTGGGCTCGGTGGCCACAGCAACGACTGGGGACCACTTCGCCGGAATCGAGCGGCGGCTATCCCTCCGCCGCAAAGAACCGACGCCGTCGGTCGGCAGCGCCAGCGACCGGCGGAGTGGCTTTAGACCGCAGACGAGGAGCTGCGAAGCTGCTCCCATGGCAGCTGAGGAGGGTGGTGGGGCGAGAGCTAACCGTCAACAGAGCTCTCTCGAACGCTGATTCGAATGGTGAAACAGGAGAAAATAAGAGATGACGACGAGGTATTTATAGTGCACGTTGTTTAGCGCGCCGGAGAAACGAATACGAAATGATGTACCGCCAAATTGTTAGATTATCGTGCTCCACTAATACTTTTTAATATTATTTTAAATAATTATTACAAATTTAAAATTATTTTTAATAAAATTATTAAATAAAATTCTCCCACCAATGACAAGCGAGTCTCACTGACAAGCAAGGCCACATACATGATTGTATTGTATGTATAAATACTTTAAAATATACAGTATAAAGTTATATAAACTCTTATTTTATATAGCGTAACACGACAGGTTACGAATTATAGCATAAGTATTATTTTTAAATTCTAAAGAAATTACAATTTATTAAACTACCAGAATACGATTTTCTACATCAGTGCAGCAGTGCTCTTTTTAGATGATGACATAAGACCGCGTTAAGTTAGATATCTCGAGGACCAACAGAACAAGATGCTACGTCGTGGCTTTTGTCGTTATCTTCGGTCGGCAAAGTGTAAGACACGTGGCGAGAAGGTAGTGGTTGAGATGGTTATTGGGGGTTTCCTCTCCGCCACTAGTCCAGGGATGTATTGCGCGCGCGGTAGTGAGCTTTTGGCAGGCCGCTTTACAACGTGGCCAGCTGGGGCACCAAGATATTGTTGTGCTCTACAAGGCGGTAGGGAGGGGTGTTGGAGATTCTATATTTCTATTATGTAAAAAGAGTGGGCCGTTAATGGGCCTGCAACTTGTTAGTCTAGATAGGGTTTGAATTTTGTTTTTGCATTATATTGCTTAAGATTTCCGGGAAGCGGTATACCGTGCACTTCAGAAAGCATAAGTCATCGGGTTTGAAACCCACAGGTGGTCTTAAAATGAGGAATACAACGTCAATAAAATTTCAGTTGTAGTTGCTAATGTGGTAGATAGATAGAACGTCAGTACTCACGCCTGACTCGATGCAAATATCAGACGAAATTTTACTTTCTGGCTACAATTTTAGCCCAATGCAGACTTATAGATCATAGTTAGAAAATAAAATCCTTATTAATATTTAGAGTTGGTAAATGGAAAAAATTTTACCTCGTTATTTAAAAAAAAAAATTTATTTTTTCTGAAGTATCACGAAAGAATTGTTCTAATAGCGGTTGTTGGGCCTCAGGTGATCTGTCTGGAGACGATATTTTCTTAAATAAATCTAATGGACCTAAGAAATCCAACAGTTTGCTACCAATAGTGAACATAAAGCAACTAAATATTGTTTTTAGTTTGTCGGACCTACTATAAGGGATATTTCTCGGGATAATTACAAATCAGTCCCCCATTTTAAATTGTTTACGAATCAGTCATCTAAAATATATTTTCGCACCGATACGGCGGCGCTTGCATGCAGCCATATGGCGCATTTTTAATATTTTTAGAGACTAAAACGTGCGACTGTTGAAATAGATGGCTGGTATGCAATTATTCTATATTTCTAAGTATATTTTGGTATTTTTTATTAATATTGGTAGGTATTTTTGTACATAGCATTGCTCATTTCTCTTTCTCGTCATCTAATATATAAAAAAAGTTTTATTGTAAAATTGTTGATATAACAGCTATTTCGCCGCAAGTAATCTTGGATCAGTAAAAAATTTAAATTTAGCAGTTCAGTAAAAATTTTAATTTTATAATTTCATAAAACGTATAAAATTTTGATTTGGACAATATATACGAAATATTACTGAAAATAAATAAATATTTTGATGCTTTTCACTCTACGTTCTCACAGGGCTAGAAACGCCTAGCGATTCACGCGATATCTAAATTCTGAATTGCCTAAGTCCAATGATTCTAGAAAAAAAAGGAGAGAGAAATTTGGTCGAAAATATCCGTTGTAGTTGATGAGGAGAAAAATAAAAGGTAATAAGTTCTATTCAAATAGGCCATATATATAATAGTACTTATGGAGTTGTAACTGATGTATTAAATGAGAGTTAGTGATAGCTATCGATATCTGTAACTATTGTGACATTTTAGATTTCATAACTCAAACCTTAGGGTCTGTTTGGTTTGATGCAGTTGAGAGATGCAGTTTGAAATGCAGCAGTTAGAAGTGCTGGAAGTTATAATTTTCTGATTTCGTAATGCAGCAGGTGTGTTTGGTTAGGCGCAGTTCAAACTACTGCAGTTGGAACGTTGCTGTTTAGTTTGATGCAGTTGAGTCCTGCAGTTCCAAATCTGGTGTTTGGTTTGATGCAGTTGAGCGGATATGGTAACTCGTGGTATAGTTACCTCCCAAGAAGTTTTTTATTTTAATTATTTTTTTATAACATATTATAATGTTATAAAATGTTAAATGATATATTTAATAAAAAATTTCAAATTACTAGGTAACCTTTATTTCTTGTATTTAATTTATTTTTTATTTTTTATTTTTGTTGGGTGGAGTTGGTTTATGTAATATTGAAGCTCATATAAAATATATACATATATATATATATATAATAATTATATATATATTAATGATATAAATTATTGAATATAGATGTATATATTCTTCATAATATGTAAATATAATAAATGTAGATTGTGCAAAAAAAAAAAAAAAACTGCGAACAATATAATATTGAAAAATAAATATCATTTACACTGTTAATTTCAATGTCATTTGATGTACACATGGTATTTAAAAAAAAATATAACGACTAATTAACGTTTACAAATAAATTCGGAAATAAGAATAAAATACAAACGATTGGTTTTCCATTCGGCTATTATGTTGCAAAATTCTGTTGTCTCATCTGGTATTCCGCATGCGCCCCGCATACCTTTGAAATGTTTGCCATCTTTTTGCTCTCAGTTGTTCCAAATATAAGAAATCTCACATTAAATATATCATCAAAAGTACTTATGTGTCACTTGCACGTGGTTAATTTTTATGTATCTTACGGTATTGCGCCTAGTCTGTAGACGTCACCGAAACCTAATCTATCTATCAGACAGCACCGAATCCAATTATGGAATTGACCCCTGTCCGATGAATAGACGACACGGTTACTGTCACAGTACTGACATAATACGAAGATATCTAAAAATAAACCAACTAAAAAGAAGTGTAGTATACAGTTCGATATCAAAACAGACTTGCGAACGGATCTCAAACATGCACAAAACAGGCTTGCACTTGTTGGTTTACTTGGTTCCACTGCACAACACTTGTGCACAACACTGCACAACACTTGTTGGTTTACTTGGTTCAGTTTTGCAGTTTAGCAGCACATACACCTCAAACACAGTACCCCTGTTATAAACAATACAGCTGCACATGAAGCAGTGGCGGCAGTTACAATTCCAAGCTGAACAGAACTACCCAAACCACCTCCATCTTCATACATTATTAAACATTGCAGCCACGACACGTATAAATCCCAAATAAAATTGCACATTTCCAGCACTGCAGCAGTCCCAGAATTACTGCAGCAGTCCCATATATAACCACAACTGCAGTCCCAAACCACAACTGCAGTCCCAGCATAATAACCACAACTGCAGTCCCAGAACCACAACTGCAGTCCCAGCATGTTTAATTTCCCAGCTCAATACCACAACTGCAGTCCCAGAATTGCTGCAACTGCAGTCCCAGAATTGCTGCAACTGCAGTCTCATATTAACCACAAGACATACAACAGTTCCACATGACTGTACATAGCAGTCAAGCAACATATACCCCACATAACAGCACCAAATATATACACAGTAAAAGCCAGCTTCCAGCCTGCAAAGTTACAAAAGATATAGACACATTATATTAACACATGTAGCAGTCCCAGGATTAGCACATGCACCAAGCACAACTACACAATCTCCTGCAGCACCACCCTGCAAAACTGCAAAACTGAACCCCATATCACTACTCAAAAAATATACCCACATTGCAGTAAAGCAATATCAGCTATTATGGGACTGCACAAGCTATTCTGGGACTGTCACAGTACACAGCAGCAGTTCTGGGACCTCATAACCTTGGCACCAGCAGTCAAGCAACAACTAGAACAGATCAGCACTACACAGTGGTATGCATACAACTGCTAACCCACTGCATCACATACAGCCTGCAGTATTCAACGCAGACCAGCAGACCAGAACATGCAGCATTATGAACCAAGCAAACCAGCAAAGACACAGCCCTCATCATATCCCACTATCCATACCATCCCAAGACACAAAAAATACCATAACATAATTAAGGCAACCAATATGCATCGACATAAGTACTTTCTCAAGCTGCAGTTTGGACTTCATCATAGAGCATTTTATAATTCATAACCCTGCAAACACCGACGATGTCAATGAGTCATAAGTAGAAAGTCATTAACTACATGTTGTCATATGCAACAAACAGTACAATACAAATGATAATTACGGACATAACAAGATATATTTTAAGGCGCTTGATTTTATCCTTATAAACTTGCACCTCTTCATCCAACTCCTCGTGCTTGGTTGAAGCTATATAGGACAAAAATGTGTCAGCCGCTTCTTCCCTTGTTTCAAATTTCTTGAAACAAGCACGGGAAAAACAAAAGACTTGCACTCCGCTTAAATATAATTATACATAAATTTTCTATTTTTAACATATAAATACACTCCAAACTTGAATACACATATGAACATTACAGATCTGAAAAATGTAAATATAAGGATAGGAATTTGAGAGAATTTATTATAGTTGCGTACCTTTATGCAAGCGTGAGATCGGCGAGAAGGACAACACTAGAGGGATCGACAAACACTGTTGTGCAACCACCGACGACGGTGATCCAAGATCGCGTTTATACAACACCTATTAAAAACGAAATCATCAGCAACTGAAATATCATAACAAACCTACATGAACTATAGATCGGAGAGCGAGATCGGTTCTTAACTTACACAACCGTCACCGCAAGATCGGAGAGCGACAGCCACCCGAGCACGGCAATCACACAGAACTAGAGGAAAGGGAGCACAGGGACAAAATACAAGTGCGGATCAAACGAACTCAGCAATTGCCGCAACCTCCAAGGAAGGCCGTCGCATAATAATGCGTTGAAGGGCAAAATCGATCGAGGGGGGGAGCACGGGGATAAGAGCACGAATCGCAAGCGAAGGCCACAGATTCGCGAGGACTCGGCGATCAGAGCAATCTCCTAGTGGGATCACAGATCAAAGGGCAAGATTGATCGAGAGAAGGAGGAGATCGTGAGCGAAGGACGACAATCGCACGCGAGGGCAGAGCATTTGCAGTTTCAACTGCAGCTAGGGTTACCAACTCGCCGCTCCGCGCACGGGAGTTCCAACCGCGGCCACGCCGATCGCAGTTACAACTGCTGCGGCTCGCGTCGCAACTGCAGCGCCTCGCGCGCGGGCCCCACCGACTGCGGTGAACCAAACACCGGAGTTGTAACTGCGGATTCCGAACTGCTGCAGTCCGAACGCAAACGCAGCAAACCAAACACACCCTTATATTAATGCTTCAAAGTGGGTCGCTATAACTCCCAAATATTTAATTAGTCCAGTGCGTGTGCGTCCAACTATATCATTTGTACAACAAACGAATCTGAGTCTGACTCTTGCGGGATAATATAAACAAAATAGACAACTCAAAATGTTAGAACCAAATGTGGAAATATCATAACTAAAGTTTCAAGTCTTAAACAGAATCACCCGAGGGAACTGAACTCTGAAGTAAAATTTTCTATACTGAGCCGAATTAAATTTCGGTACGTTCCGACTGTATTGATAGTGTCATATCGACTGTACCAATATATTTTTATTTTTTAAAAAAAATAAAAAAATAAAAAAAATTATATTTTTTAATATAAAATTTTTAGTATATATTTTATCAAGATTTGTGCGAATCACGAAAAAATAGTATGGATCACGAGATATATGTGTGGTAAAAATTGATTGTATGTAGTTTGTTAGATAATTTGTTGGGAATGAATAGTTTTTTTTTTCTAATAGACACGTGTCGTGTCGACCGGCACAAAAAAAATGCTCTGAACATAAGATTTATTAGTCTCGCCCTCAACGCCGACGAAGCGAATGAACAGCATGGACTCTGCGAAGCAGCACGAACGGACCACGGCGAAGCCGATCCCGGCTGCAGTGGCGCCACCTGATGATCCAGCCCCGTCATGGTGGGGCCGTCGCGCGTGGGACCTCTTCACCCTCGTCCGCGCGCGTGCGCCGCTGGTGCAGTGCATTACGAACTTCGTCTCCATGGATTTAGTGGCCAACACGCTACTCGCCGTGGGGGCGTCGCCAGCGATGGTCCACTGTCTTGAGGAGATTTCGGATTTTACCCCTCGCGCCGACTCTCTGTACGTTAACATCGGCACGCTTTCCGGCGAGTGGCTGCCTTCCATGTGCGCCGCCGCCGCCGCTGCCGCACGTTCAGGAAAACCCTGGGTGCTCGATCCGGTGGCGGTTTTTGTCTCTGATTTTCGCATGGAGGCTTGCAGAACACTTGTGGAACGGCGGCCAGCAGTCATCAGGGGCAATCCCTCTGAGATCATCGCCCTCGCTTCTGCTACCCGGCAACACGGCGGGAAGGTAATGAAATAAGTTAGAGTTTGGTTTTTACTTGAATATTTAGATGAATTCGCAGTATTAATTGATCAATTATATATAGTGTTAGATCTAGCTGATTGCATTCTCCTTGTTGGTGTGATGTTTTTAAACCAATTGATGTTTATAATTTGCATCGATCATGTTATACCATGCAGTTTACAGCTGTAGTCACTGTAATTTACAGTTACTATGTCAAAGAATTACCATGTTAGTTGCTGCAGCTATAGTTGAATTTTCTGTCGAATCATTGATACAAACACCAGTTAATGTTGTATCTTCGGTTCTTTGGTCTCACCATATTTAAAATCTTCTGATTCTGGTTATTCCATTATAACCTCGTCATTTAAGATCACAAAGGAAAAGCAAGGATACGTGCACGAATAAAAACTGATCGAGTGGTGGTGAAGCAAGTACCTGTTTCTTGGTAGTGATGTCTTGAGAGCGTTAAGAGAGACAGCTATGAGTTTTATGAAGTTAAATGACAATAAGGACGTGCGATATGTCCAGCTAAAGTATGATGATTTAGAGAGTTATGAATGAATTTTGTTATAAAGTAGGAAAGGGGACTCATGAGGCTGGTAGTTGGAGATCGTAATGAGCATGGTTGATAGATAATGATATGCAAAGTGACCTCTATGTTTGCTCAAAGGTTCCAGTCTTCTTCCACAGATATCAGTTACTACCACATATGTTCATGACCGTGAAACTTGATTAGCTGAATCAATTTTTTGTTGTTGCATTCTTTACGCTTTTTTTTTTTTTTTTTTTTTGGGAAAATATGCAATTTTTAAACTGCAATTTTTTTTTTTTTTAGAAAGCTTATTCTTATTGCTTAACGGATAATACTTTTGCCTACTGCTTAGAGATGACTCTTAAGCTACTTTTTGATATACAAGTAAGAGTCAAGCATACATGACTAGAGCAAACAAATCAGTATATGTGTTATCGGATTTTCTGAGGAAGGAACTTTTAATATTTTCTAAATCAATACTTTACGTGGTGTAAAAATAGTAGAGAAATGTTTACACATCTGATAAAATCATGTACCATGCATGATTTAAATAAGGAAACTTAGGATGTTTTCCACAGGGCGTTGACAGTTCTGATGAGTCATTAGATGCCGTAGAAGCTGCTAAGTCCTTAGCACAACGCACTGGTTCAATTGTAGCAGTTTCTGGGGCCACCGACTTTGTCACCGATGGACAGCGTACTCTTGGCGCACACAACGGGGACCCAATGATGCAGAAGATCACTGCTACAGGTTGCACAGTTACCGCTCTCATTGCAGCATTTGTTGCGGTGGATTCCACAAACATTCTAGAAGCAACGGTATGTGCACTCTCCATCTTTGGTTTAGCGGGGGAGTTGGGAAAGGAAATAGCTAGAGGGCCCGCTTCGTTGAGAATGCATATGATAGACTCATTACATGGACTCGATGAGCACACAGTGTCCGCCCGTGTCAAAATTTCTCTGATGCCATAGTGCATATGAATACCTGATTTTCTTTTTATGCCCTTTATTTAAAGAAAATATAGTTGCAAAAAGACTAATAGCTTGCCTACAATGTGGTGTGTTGTCTTAGGAGTCCAAATAAGTGCGTAATCTTTTGATGGTTTATATAATAGTCTGTATATTATCAATGCGACGATAACTAGTCTCTGCATCGCGTTTACCATATTGTTATTGGGCCTGTACCATGACATAACTTAAGAACATTATTGTACAGATATCCTTTAAAGGGTAGCTAACTTTCAAGTACTTCTACAGGTTTCTGATCATTATTAACTTTCAAATTAGTCATACTTAGCTTTGAAAGTCCTGATGACATGATTTATTAACTGTTATTATACATTGAACCTTCTCTCTCTCTCTCTCTCTCACACACACAATTTTATTAGAGCCATTGTAACTGCACAAGCTGGCTGTGGAGCCACAGTTTCCCAAAATCTGTTGCTTCAAAGCACTTCGTGACCATTAATTTATGGGTTTTGCTATGCTCATCCAAAAAACCACACAATAAACCATATAGTATACATGACAATATGAGGACTACATATTACAATGTGTATAGTTGTAATTTTAATAATTTGTGCAGATCTAGAGGTAAATGTATAGATTACGAGACAAATGTGTGGTTGAGATTAGCTGTGTGTGGTTTAATATGTGATTTATTAATGGTGATTAGTTTTTTCCTTAATTTATAGAAAATGAATTCATCTTTGTTTTTCAAATATTTGATCTAGTATCCCATGGTACAAAAAGGATGGAAAATAACTTTGTTTGATGAAGATATTGAAAATGGCTGTAATGCTTGTAACTGACATCTAGCATTGGGCTGTGTATTACTCTTAGCCATCTGGATTACATCTAGTAAGTCCTGAACTGGTTCGGCTGTGGTTTTCTTTTAAAGGAAAATTACTATCAGCCTGTTTTTGAAAGTATCTGCAAATCACTCTCTGTTTTGAATTTGTTTCAAATCAGTAGAATTTATGGCGGAAATATTTTAACTACTATAGAATTTGTTATTTTGGAGAAGTTTTGACTATGGAAAAATAAATTTCGATGTGATTTAAAACTTTTGTTTCAAAATATTTTTTTAAAAAATATTTCTAAATAGTTATTTTGAAACTTCTAAGTCTTAGTCGGGTTAAAAATAATCTGCTATAACTTTTGAGGCTCAAAGCATCTATTTATGAGTATTTTTTAGAAAAAATTTAAATACAGAAAAAATAGATTTCAATTTGATTTATAATTTTTATATTCAAAATTTTTAAAAAAATATTTCTAAGGTGTTTTGAGATTCTAAAGTTTAACCGGATTTAAATACTATTTTAAATCCGTTAAACTTTGAAGCTCTAAAATATTTATTTAAAAATATTTTAATACGAAAGTTATAGATATCATCAAAAAAAATTTATGTTAATTTTCTTTTTTAAAATGCTCCTAATTTATTTTTGCACGTTATTAAATTTTGGTAAATTTATGGGTGGTGCGATGGACACTAGCATTTTTCTAATATGAAGGCCAGTTTGAAACGTTCTCCAAAAGCAAAAGAATGAACAAAACAGGATAAATGAATTATGTCTCATCATTACTTCCGTTCGTGGGTCGAGTAGTGTTGTGTGCGTCTAAGAAAGCGCATGTCGCATCTTCAAATTTAAGGGCGGTTTTGAAATTAAAAATAGGTAACGCCAACGTGTTTTTCGGTTAGAGGTGCTAATTTGGTGGATGAACAGAATGTTGTACTTCACGTCTAATTCAATATCCATATAATAACGGAGTTTTATTTTCTAACCGCGATTCTATTCTAGGTGGGCAGATGGATCGCGATTATAAAATAATTTTTCCTCCAATA
The DNA here is from genome assembly GCA_002076135.1 of Xerophyta viscosa. Taxonomy (NCBI): domain Eukaryota; kingdom Viridiplantae; phylum Streptophyta; class Magnoliopsida; order Pandanales; family Velloziaceae; genus Xerophyta; species Xerophyta viscosa. Next base: position 50,087 of record MJHO01000198.1, on the reverse strand, counting down.
CATCTGAAGTTGGTACACCAAAAAAAAAAAAAAGATTATGTTTCATTATCCAAAAAAAACCAAAATAAAGTTATTAGAAGTGAGCAGAATTGAAAAAATCTACACACATGTTGTATATATTTTTTTTCTTTAACAAACTTATTTGAAGCTCTCAGCCAAGATCTATAGTAATCAAGTATGTATAGACACTTGAATCTTGAAATAGAGAGTACATCGTAAATAGAGAACATTTTAAATAAGCAAGCACAAACTAATTTAGTGCCAGACCAAATATCCCAGCGCATCGGGCTGATTGGGATCACTTGGCGGATCAAAAGGTGGCCTGATTCTGATTAGCCAGTCAGATCATTGTTGGGTCTAAGATGTCCATACCTTTATTTTTTACTGTAATTTATTTTTTTCCCACCAAACAACGGTCCAATTAATAATTAGTGTGACTAAATATTACAAAGCAATAATCACCTACTCATAATGAAAGATAAATCAGCAGTTTAAATCCCAACAACATATAATTAAGAAAGACTTTATCTTAAAAAAGAACCATTTTTACACACACACACTTATATATATATATATATATGTCACCAACTTTTGTGTTTTGAAAATTGCGTTTCATCACACTTATTCACTTTGCATCCATACTCACGACCATGTTTTCCAACCGTACATACATACACCTCTAAGATACCATATTTCTAAGGTTTTGCATAGCGCTCTTAATGTAAATTATAACATGTTCTTCATATAATTTGTAACATGTTATTAACCCTGTTTGCAAAATATTCATAGACAGCGTCTTTTATTAAAGGGAGAAAAAGAAAAAGAAAAAAAAAATCAGAAGAACTCGCTAGGAGTTGCTATTTGAAAACAGGAAGATAATTCACCACGTATATCTAATGAGTTGTCATCATATGTTGGTCACGATCACCGACTGCGGAGGTGAGCGGGACGTGGGAGCAGAACGCAACCACCTTATGGAATCGGTTCACCGGCCCCGGCAGCGGCGGCAGCTTCGTCCACCTACTATCGCCCCCGCCCCGGCGGACCTCGCACATACAGGCAGGATAGTTCTTGTGGGGATCCTCGTTCACAAAGTAAACGACTCCGTCGATCCCCACGCACTTCAGCCTCGCGAACCTATTATTACCATCTCCGTCGTTCTCTACGTCGAACAGCGCCGCCAGCAAATCCCTAGGCATCGCAGCGACTTCTCTGCAAGTCATTGACACGCGGTCCACGACTTCCCAAATTACCAGCTCCGTTTTACATCGCAGTCCGGCGAGGAGCAGCCTGTCGCCGGCGGAGAGGAGGAACGAGAAGGTGACGCCTGGCGGTCGCAGCGCCCTCACTGGACCCCACACTCGCGTGCTAATCTCGAGGCAGGCGACGATCCCGGAGTAGATTCCGGCGACGTAGAGTGTCTGTGTGTTGCCGTCAAGAGAGATCAGAGCGGCGGTGAGCGACTGAGAAGAGTTAGAAGAGTGAAACTCCGGCGGGAGTGATGGCCACGGTTGCCAGCCGCCGACGGGGGAATAAGGATCGTAAAGCTCGATCCCTAGGCGGTCGGCTTCGATGTCGACGAGGCCGCCCACGTAGCGAACGCCGCCGAGGGCGAGGAATCTAGGTTTTCTACAATCTCCGACGACGACTACGAGTGGGTTGGAGCGAGGGGAGAGCAACGGCGGCGCGAAACGCCAGGGAGAGGTTGATAGAAGAGGCGAGTATAGGAGGAGAGTGTAAGACGGTGACGAGGCAAAGGCGTAGCTGCCGGAGCCGGGGAGGAGGTCAGCGGCGGGACCGGCGTCGAAGGTAGGGAGAGGGAGTGGAAGCCATAGGGAGGAGTCGGAGTCGAAGGCGAAGGATTGGTTCCGGCGAGGGAGGACGTGGTTGAGGCCGTGGATGAAGAGCCACGGCCGGCGGCGACTCCGGCAGTGGTTATGGAACGCCGCCGGGAAAGAGGGATGGGAAATTACAGAGTGAAATAATCGGCAGACAGCGCGAGCTCGAGCTACAGCGCGGAGAGGGAGGTAGGACAGTATTAGCTCTTTCAGGTCCCAGCTCAGCCGCGACCACGGCGACGCCGCCACCGCCTCCTCCTCCGCCGCCGCCGTCGCCGAATCCATGTGCGAGAGAGGAGGAATCGGTGGGGGGTTGGGGATGGTTTAGGGGAAGAGAGGAGGAATGGAAGAGCGACGATTTACGTGGATAAATTAGGAAAGAGTTAGGTAAGTCCTCTTACTTGCTTCGGAGAGAGGAGAGGCCTTCCGAGAAACGTTTCCATATAACTTTCGATTCTACTTGTCAAGATCGGCATTGTATATATATATATATATATACTAGCAGAATCATCACCCGCAATGTATATAAAAAAAATATATTTTTTTTAAAAATTACAAAATATATTAAAATATTTAATTATTTTGAAAATAAAATTAAATATATATACAATTATTTATTATTTTAATTAATATATATATATATATATATATTGAGTTCGATTTTTATTCTATATTTCGATCAGAGAACGATAAATTGTAAACTTTTCCAACTAAATTTTACTAGAATTCGAACTCTCAACCTTTTTTATTTTTTATTTTCTTCCAATATCTAGTTCGGTTAACTAACTAGAACAACGCTAGTTAGTCGACACTTTTATACTTCTGACCAATGTGAGGACAGTTACGTAATCCATAATTTAGAGAGCATAAAAATGTCTAATTTATAAGGGGCATATATACAAAATGCCCCTTTCATAGAAGATGCGCACCATCGGCTCCGGGGTGGGGGTGAAGAAAGAGTGCAACATGACATACGCATTTTTCTCGAGTGAAAAGGACATTCACCATGCATTCTAGAATGTAGATGATGGTCAGCTAGTAAAGACCCAACGACCTCTAAATCATGATGGTTCCACAAATATGTCACGATTTCAACGGCAATATGAATATCATGGTATTTCTAATGTTAATATTAATATTAATATTAAAACGGAACGGACGATTTCTGTCAAAATAAGTTACTTTATTTTTAATTTTGAAATAAACTTTATAAATTATTTAGGAAATGTACAACCCCATATTTTAAGCAAAACAGAAATATTTGTTAAGCAAATTTTGTACCAGATTGTTGCCGTAGAAATATTTATTAAGAACACATCAAATCTAATATGAAGGATATTAAGCACCAAAAAGAAAAAAACCAAAAAAAAAAAAAAAAAAGGTTCGTCTCATGCCAAAAGCATATTTCAGCTCCCATTGTAGAAGATAAAATACATCCTGAGAGACCACCGACGGTCCTAATTCAAGGCCCCCCTAAGCATAGCAGTGCTCATCGTAGAATCACTAGTAACATATATTAAGCCCAATATATTAACAGATAAGATCTTAAATTACATGTCCATGATTTAATTGAAAACGAGGTAACACCGTCTTCCCTTTTTTTTTAAAAAAAAAGAAAGAATATTAAAAGCATAACAGGATACTACAAATTGCGAGAACTAAGTGGTTATAAACAAGCGTATATTTTAACGACACTGGCAAACATGGGAAAAAATCCAACCATGCAAGTGCTTCTCCAAACCAAAAATAAAATAAATAAAAAATCAAACCAAGTTGAACTCGTGATTGAAAAGCAAAAAATACAGCTAAATAGATAACCCTGAAGATGCGATAAAATCAGGCAAACATAAACTGGACGGGGATCAAGTCGTTGAGATGTAAACATCCGACGGTTCGGTGATGCTCAACTTCCCCATCTATATCTGGACCAGAAAGCTTCCGAAAAGCTCTTTATGGGGGCAACCAGGAGTCCTTATATTTTCAGAACCACACATTATACGTCGATAACTGTATGATATAAATCTCAATGTACAGGTTCAGACAGTGTTAATCGTCCGCTGGAGGGTCGCATTTGTATTGCCACCAGCGATTTTCTCGGATGAATCAATCGACAATCACACTGGTAAATCTTTCTCAAAAAGAAATGGCATTGCTGAAAAGCTGCTCGAAGAACTAAGATTGGCCAGAATGTTTGCCGTTAGAACAAAACCCACGGCTGGTCCACCATCCAGCATATCTAATTTGGCTCTTTGTTTTTTTTTTTTGTTTTTTTTTTTTTAAAGATAACGAGACAAAACTTCTCCCTAAGTCTCCGCTAACTCGTGGACCATAATTTTTTACGCACACCTATAGGACCATTTTAGATCCGATGAGCGCAAGAGAGTAAAACTCCGGCCCGGCATTTGCCTCCGGACCAGATATGGAGTGTTGTAATACGCAGCCACCAACTTCTCTACAGCCGCTGTAAACACGCGGTACAAGCACATCCCTATCACAGATAGCACTTTCCTTTTGCAGGGATGGGAGTCGAACCTACGTTGGTGGGCACACTTCCCGAGGCGAATCCCCCAATCAGCTGACCCAAGTGCGGAGGGCACTCCATCCAGCATATCTAACTTGGCTCTTTGTTGCTTGAAGTATTTCAAGAATTCAGAGGAGTCAGACATAAAAACATTAACGCATTCAGAAATTTAACTCTTGGTTCTTTGAAGAGTTCCTCAGCCGCACATCTACCATATTTAAATGAATTATCAAAATATCTTAAACTAATAGTTCATTATTCTAAATGGGGGCCTCTTGCAAGACTAGTATGCATGCTGCTTTTTTAAAATAAAAAAAATTAAGTAAGACTATGGATCATCATCATATGGTATGCTTGAAGTTGCATGGGGATGAACAACGACAACAGGGTTACCGTGAGAACAAAAACCCGAAAGTTTGGATGTCCAATCTGCTTCAGCCAAACGCAGATTTCCTGTTAGGTCCAAAAGCTCTAGTCTACCTGTGGATCGGTAAAACTTATTGCTAACTCTATATTTGATCTCATTTGTAAAGAAGTAATATGATATCAAGGCAATAATTAGCAATGCAGTACAAACTTCAAAGAAAAGAAAAAAAAATTAACGAATGGGAAACAACCAAAGAGATGTCGTGCAAAGTCTACCAGCTACCACATGTATTCTCAAATTCATGCATTAAACACCAGTACACTATACTTTTATATTACTTTAGAGGAGAATTGACACTGATAAAGTGCAAAACATAACAACAAATTTCTTAGAAGGTTGATATATAGAAATTCAAACTAGAACAACATAATCTTATAAAAGAAAAACTGTTTTTAGTTCTTTAAAAGTCAAGTTTGATTAGGCTGGCCGATAAGTTGATCTATCTATCCTAGCACCAGCGATGGACTTTTGATGTTGGGTCTTTAGCCTTGTGGTTTCCTACAGCCTTAACAAACTTATATCTGAAGCACACTGTCTCGCCCTAAAACTCTTGCCATGTCAAAAGCAAGATAGAAAAACTCTTACCCCATAATTTCTTCTTATTTAAAAAAAAAGAGTATCTCTTCAACATAGTGAACGCCATGATATTTTCATGATATAATTTCATGCTGTTTCCATATTTTACTTTAGACTTTAAACCAAAACTAATATTCAGTAAGATGTACTTGTCTCCAAGAGTAAAAGTACTATTGTTCACACTTACCTTTTGATTGCTTTAATGCGTCATATATTACTTCTAGTGAATCAGATGGCATAAAATTGTATCCTGCGTTGACTGATACAAGATGTGGTGCTTGATGAATGACTCTTGACAGAAAGTATGCAGCTCTGATCCCTCCACGATTTTTGCTGAAAAAAACCAAATGTAGAAATGTGAGTTTGACTCCACTTTGTTACGAGTTATCAAAAGTTCCACAGAAAGAAGCAAAAGCCGGCAACAACCTTATATTAATACGAACAAATGGTGTATTTTGTGGAACTTCTTCCTCAAGTTCTTGGAAGCCCGTCGGACCCAATCCAATATCTTCAATGTTCAGAATTTTAACACCAGAAGTCTTCAAGAATTTTGCCAATGTAGATGCTACAGAACTAGGCAAGTAGATGAGAACAAATTTAAAATTAGGTATTGCAAACCAATAACCTGATATTAGGAAGAATGCCCAAAGAAATGGGTTTAGCGTACATTGAATAGCGACCTTAGAATCAAAGATGTACAAAGTAGATTATTATCTGCTGAAGGGAAAAATCAATCTAACCTCCCCAGATTATTATCTGCCATAGACAGTGTGTGGAGTGGCTCTTTAAGGGATGGAAGACTCCCTAATAATTCTGTCACCGACATGCCTGAAAGGCCGCAGTTGTCTATCATTATGTCTTCTAGGGGGGTGGCTTTCCCACGGGCCATAACCAAACATGGAATCAAGCTCCTGCAGAATCCCAAAAAAGGAAGAAATTACAAACAACCAAAACCAATTATATTTGCAAAGCCACCAACAAAAATAACATTAGATTACCTGAGTCCTTCGTCTTCTATAGGGTTTTCACTTATATCTAAACGCCTTAGATTGGGCATATGGACCAACATGTGAGCAAGATCTTGTGCATCAGTCTGGCACAAATTGTTTCCCCTGGTAGACGGGTTATTGTTATTATACATATACTAAAACTAACCAAAGACAAACAAGTTACTGTTCAATGAACAGTAACTTTTTTATTTTCTTATATATATACATACATACATATATGTAAATTTACTCAATATACTAAGAACATCCTGGTTTTCTACAGTAAACACTGTTCACTCAATAACATTTTTTTAAAACTCATAATCATTAATATTAGTTAACCGTTTTATTATAACATTCTACATAATATTTTATAATGTTAACTGTATTACAACATATATGTTTTTTTAATGATTTTTTTTCATATCAGATTTGTTGAGTGAACAGTATTGCTTATTATTATTATATTATTATCAACAGTAATTTTTTTTGCATTTTTTTAGTCTATTTTTGTTGTTTTTCTATCTTTTTTAATTTTTCTTTTTGTGTTTATTTTTTACTTTTATTTTTTTGTTTTATAGTTTGTAAAATTAGGCCAGTACACTAACAACATATCTAAATCCTTGTATCTATTTTTCATTTTTAATTTAATTTTTTTTTCTCCAAAAATAGTTCAATTTAATATTATTTTTCCAAAGTTAATATCAGTTTTAACTATAAATATAAACAAAAAATTCTTCAATGACCGCGGCAACGTGCGAGGCGCAAATGCTTGTAGATAACTATTACAAAATAAGCTAACTTTGGCAGGTCCAAGACGATTGTGATCATACTATAGGCACAACTACTGCCAGTAATGTCAGATGGAGGTCTAACTTCTAAAATTTGCTTACACAAAGTAACTACAAGAATTCATCACTGTGCAAAAATTTATTCTATTATTTTTGCTAGGATCCATCAAGTTCAATCAACTTGCCTCAAGTTGAGGACATTCAGTGACTTCATAATCATAGATGATCCCATTATGAAAGAGTAAGCTGATCTATCAATTTTAGAGAGCCAACCTGCTATCTGCAGTTCCAAAATTTTCATTAAATTTCTTCACTGAAACATCGAGAATGACACACTAATCACTTACATTGTTGTCTGATATTTCGAGAGCCAATAATCCATAAGGAGCACCAAGGAGAGTGTCAATGACAACTTTTGCAGTGTTTGAGTCCATGCCAGTCATACAAAACTGTAATGATTTTAAAGACCTACCCCAACCTCAACGAGAGACCACATGATAAGTAGACTTTCCTTTGTTAGAACAGCAAATAGTAACAAGAAGGGGAATGCTTGAAAACGGGATGTGTTTTACAGCAGAGATAAAATAAAAGCATACCTTCCACTTGACATAAAAGATAAGAGACCTGTGGGAAGAGATGATTGGTTATTTTCAAAAATACGTGAAGATTTGATTGCCAGGTGTTGAAGCTCGTGAGTCTCAGTCTCGGACTTGTAATGATAACTGCATATCTGACTGAGAGTAGCTGGAGCAAGCCGACAGTGGATGAGCTCGAAAGATAGTAGAGTTTCTTTGTTCTGGTCAAGAAGCATGCATACTCCAGCAACCTGTTAATCACGTCAAACAAGCCACACGGACTAAACGCTGTAGCAATTTAACTTGTCATCTAATGGAAACTACAGACAACTAGTATTGTTATGGTTTCTGGTGTTTCGGATGGTTAACAACATAATTACATTGCACAAGTTACTTGGAATAGGCCAGATCATGAAAATAGACACGCAGTCTGTTTCAAGATGGGCCATGTGCAAGAGCTCTTGTAGCTCATTGACCATAAATGGCTTTGTTTTTTTTTTTTCTTTAGAAAAGTAAAACTTTTGTTTCCACAAGGTTAATCTTTTTGCATACCATAACCAAACAACTAGATGTCCTCAAAGCTAAGAAATTTTAGGGATAGAACATCTCGTCTTCTATTGTTATATTTAAAGAAAGGATAGGCCTTTAGGGAGAAAACATTAAGCGAAAGGAAATCCCACATCAGTGAAACACTTATAGTAGATTTGATGAATAAAACAGTTTCTTGTCAGCTTAGCTAATGAGCATGGCCCTTAATGAATACCTTCACTATTCTTCCTACAACATTTTCCTTTCGTCCATTTATTTTCCTGCCACTATGAAGTTTGGAATCGATCAAACACTATAAGGCACATGCCACAATTCTATCATCTGAGAATCAAGAGATCTACTTTCAGCAAGGAGTCTGACTTAAGGTTTGTCTATGTTTAGTTTGGCTCACCACGATATCCTACTGACATCAATAGAACAACGTTTTTTATACCTGTCGTAGGAGTGTTAGTAGCACATTTCAAACTTAAAATCCACCTTTTTTATAAACTGTTCATATACGCATTGTGACAGCTAAGAAACAAGAAACCATTTTACCTGCTTTGGCAATGCAATTATAGGTATATAAAGCGGTTTTAGAACACACTTAGCTTTAAGGTGGTGTACCTTTGTGGGAGGAATCAAGGGTGATGCAATTGGCATTTACAGATGATCATAATCTGGATAACATTACATGAAGCAATCCTAGTCTCATTTTCTGTAAATTAGGATCATCACAGAAGAAGGCTTACATGTGCATTGGATAATATTCTTTGAACAACAAGGGATTGCAGGTTGCTCTTCCTAAGCAATTCCTGTTGATAAATATAAAAATTAGCATGTCTGAAGAGCCATGTTAATGAACTTCTTTATCATGCCTGTTTCTTCTACACAAAGCAAACAAAATTGGGGCTACCTTGTAAATGAAGTTGATGGGAAAAAAAAAAGTACTCGACAGTTCTACTACAGTCATTGGGGAATACATTTGGTAAAAAGACATAAATGTAAACTACATCTCAATAAAAATTGCTTGCAGTTAATAAAAAGAGGCTGCTTGCAGTAATCTCCTAGAGATAGCATCTATTTATGAAAATATGGAGGTTTGGCTGCAATTTTGTTGGTGACAGTCATGAATTTAAGAAACATCTTATGTCACTAGAGCCTTTAAATTCAAAAAGAGAACGAAAACAGAAGCACGAGTGTATAAGTAAATATACAGTCTGGACACTTAATTTCCTTGTTAAGCAACCTGGACTTTGTGAAATCTCCAATAAACCCATGCCTTAAACACCCATGCCAACATAAACAGCTTATAAGAGAACAACAAAAATAAGGTGCAGCCTAAGCTAAATAAAAAGCAAGCAGTCATCCAAACTAAAGAGAACTATTTTTGAGAAATGAGCTGGATAACTATCAAAATTCTTCCTGCTCAATTTTCTCATTAAAAAAAAAAAAAAAGATAAATATAAAAATGATAATAAAAGCCACAAAGCTTATACTGGTCTTGATGAACTAAGATTCCTTTTGCTAAAAGATATTGCATCATACATGGGTAGATACACGACTTACACATGTCTCTGGAACACATAGCACGCTTTGAAGCCTCAGATCTCTGCAGTTCCAAAAAAAATTTCTCAGGAGAAGAAGCTTATTCAAAATTTTACGTCTATATGAAGAATGTCTTTACATGGATTCTGTATGCATTCCGTTAGCAGCTAGATGCATTTCTGAGGGACCAAAAAGTTGTTATACTACAAAAGTACAAATGCTACGCACAGCATTTGGCTTATCATGATAGTTGATAAATCCCTTAATAATATCACCACGAAAACTAATACTGGCTGCTTCAAAGATCAGTACGAACAGAATGTGTGCTTCTTTACAAGATACCAAAAGATACATTTACAGGTCCCATGCACCGCACATGTTATGTCATATGCATGAGCAGTAATAAGATAAAAGCATGTTTCAGGAATTTTCATGCAATATCGAACAGCACATTCAACCAACCAAAAGAAGGTTTAATAACAAGAAAAGTACAAAGGGAAGGATCAAAATTCTTGGACTTGATGTGAACTGTCTTGAAACTCATGATAGGTCATAGTACTATAGTAGTGAACTATGTAGCAATCTAATGAAAGTCCAGTACCTAGGACAGGATATTGAAAGGGTTTGATACAGTCTGGAGTCAAGTAACTAGTGGATACTTATCAGTTATAATGATTTTTCTAAGGAGTTACCAAAAAAGTTATCAGATATGTAAGCTGAAGGACTTCACAGTAGATTTACATTTTCAAAACATAGACATTTCATGTAGCAGCTGTGACTTGGTTCACTAAGCAGCTTCCATTATTTTCTGGATGGGCCTCAATTAGCAGCTAAACGAATACGTACATATGTTAATAAGTAATGTACATAAAAAGGAACAGTGAAGCTAAAAAGTATAGTACCTGGCATAACGTCCAAAGTTGTTGCAATGATATAGTAGTTTTGAGCGATCATTCCTAGTGGCTATGTTGTTACCTATGGATCTCATAATAGTATCTGCAAAGTATAATCAAATTTAGCCTTGATTTTAGAAATTTAAGTGAAATTTTTTGTTTGTCAATTAGAAGTTTAAAGGGAATGGCATTTTCCTTGATAGAAAGCACTACTAAGAGATGTCTACACAATCATTTAAAATCAACAAAGTCAAATAGGTAAGTCAAAAACCACTAGTACACAATCTAAGTTAAACTGAATTGTTAGTTATCCGAGAAGACATTAGCTACTCGTTAAAGTGAATTCAGTATTCAATTAACTACAAATCAGGGAGAGTAAAATTGTACTATGGACAGCATATGTGAAAGAGTGCATATACCCCAAGGTATAATGGAGATTATCGTTATATTCAGATATTATCTGCTCAGTACTTTAAAGTTGATAACTAGCTATAATACGGTCCAACTTCACTCACACCTTGTCTCATCTTGTCAAGCTAATACAGGTGACCCTCCCCTTCTACACACTTAGGCGGAGTCTCTATCTCTCCCTAATATGCTGGCTCAAAGACCAAACCTACGAAGCTTAATCACCCACGTACTCATACAATCAAATTCAGCTTCAATGGTAACTCCACCTTAATGACATCTAATTTACTTGAAACCTTATTCCACATTATTATATGATAACTTGCTATTCCATCCCACATTGAAAACACAACTTTCAGCAAACTTTCAACATAGCAGGCAACACAATCTAAAGATTCATAATGAGTGCATATTATAAATATGCCAAATAATACAAAATCTCTATAGACAAATAGCTTGCCTGGCATCACTATTGCACCAATTAATCCATCAAAAGAAGGAAGCATCGCTTTCTCGGCAGCTTCATCCAAGCAACTTTTAAACACTCGATTAGTTAAATACATTATCGTTGATAAATTTTGGAATGCACTTCTGTAGTGTAGCTTTTTGTGAGATATAGTATTTTCTTTTAATTGCGTACCACTGCAGATGCTTTTCCCAGTAAAGTTGCTGCCAGTCATCTTGCTTCGCTAACTTACATATTTCTTCTTCCCACTTTCTCATATTATCGCTCCTTTTAATCTTCTTGAATATGTCAGGCCAACGCTTCTTAAACAATTCCATCCATGCTGCATCGTAGCCCCCATATCTGAGAAAGAGCTGTCTTGCAGTCAAATATATATCTTACTGATAATACAAGTTATTATACATCACCATTAAAATCTGTCAAGTAAAAACACCATGGACCTTCTACGTTTTTGTCCACCACTGCTGCCATTATTTATAGAACCTCTTCCGCAACAAAATTTGTCCGATCTGTCAATTGTCAAATAATTCATTAAATCGTAATAGCACCACTGTTTATCTACAAGGAGAACCTTGAACACTAAAAGCTACTTGGTCTCAAGGAAAACCATTGACATTTATGCTAGAAAATAATAACATACGTAATGTCTGTAATGAATAGACAGGATTATCAGATAATCATCTATAGAGGCAGAAACGCACCACTTCACAAGAAGTGGCCATACTTCACATAAAATTAAATACGTTTTAGGTTCTAGTTCATTGATGATGTACGGTCAAGAATATTCATCTCTAAAGAAGTAAGGCAAAACATACTAACAATTCATTCAAGTTCTGCAAGGCCAAAGGCTGGAGGTTCATCAATAAACCATCGAATAAATCAGACGGGAGTTCAAATATATCTTCTAAATGACAGCATCCTGCGAAGTATGTCAAATTAATAGCCAAATGATTGCATGATTAACAGATTTGATGAAGCTGTTACCTTGCAAAATGGTTGTTTCGATAGCCTTCACACAGAGGGAGAACAACGATGCAACTGATATCATTGTGAATGAGTTATCTGCAATTAGCAATATGATTTTGGTAGCCTTTATACAGAGGGGAGAACAACAAAGAAAGTGCTTTTGCTGGGAATGGCTATCTGCAAGAAGTCATAACAAACACAAACATCAAAGGCTAAGAGCATCACCTTATCACAATACTATATATTTTCATCTACTTCTGTAGCATCATAATTAAGAACATACTTGCATAAGATACAAGAACGAAGCTCAACGTATGAGTATCTGATATTGCTCTTCTTGTAGCATTTGCATACAACATAGTTATAACACACCCGTTAAAGTGTCCTTTGTGTCCTTTTATGCCAATTGATATTTTTTAACAATTAGTAACTCTATAAATATTGACAAGGCAATAAGGTAGGGAATCTAGCATGTGCTTCCTTCCGGTGCATTATTCTTTTCAATAAAGGAACACCATCTGAAAGGACATTTCGTTAAGCACCAAGTACATCCCATGTGATGGAAATAGTACTGGTGAAGGAAGATATTGTCTTATCCCATTACGAAAGAATTTGACTCTCTGGATCTTTACACTCTAATTAATTTTTTCCTATTTGGTTTGCTGGTACTCTTCTTCCAAGCAAAAGAATACCAATAAGCGACAGCTCTAAATTGCCATTGCAATGGACACTTTAACTATGTTTCTTTTTTTTCCTCGAAGAAAAAAAAATACAAGGTTAACTTTTCTATCACTAAGTATCACGAAAATTACGAGGCATCTAGTTATGATATTTCAGTTCCTCAATTTGAAAGTAAAATCATCGTTATTTATTTTTACTCGAGATATCACCTATTGAAATCTCAGGATCAAATTCAGCGTTCGCTTTCATAAACTAATTTATAAACGAAATTAATATGGGAATAAAATCAGACTATTACACACCAACAGAACTATCATAGTTACGCTAAATAGTAGTGAACAAACAACTGTAGATGCACGTTGCTGCAATGTGTGATTACTACATGAATCAGAAGAAACAAATACGATATGCGGTAAGTTCTTATCTAAGCAAGCTTACGAAATTTCTGATCCAAATGATCAGTTGCAACGTCTGAATTTCAACTCGAATCCTTCGGTGAAATCACAGAAAAAATTATATTGAGAGAGATCAAAATCTACCAGTATTTTCCGACGCTCGGTTCAGGAGAAATCGAAAGATTCATCACATGCGGTTAAACCCAGCAGAAAGAAGAAGAGGTAGAAGAGTACAGTTCGTGGTCAGCATCCAGCAAACCGCAGCACGGAGTAGCGGCTCTAAAGAAAGACTGCCTATTTATTTGTAGCTTATAATAGTGAATACATAAATATTTTAAAATAATATCTAGAGAGAATATAAATGTCTTTTTTGTTTATAACAATTATAACGTATGATTGCTTGTAACACTTTATATAATTTACTTATCCGGTTGATAATTTGTAAGAATAAAAAATAAAACTTAATAATTTTATTTAGACTATATTTTAATTTCTGTTCTCCAATCAAGAAAATAGTAAACACATAAAAATGTTAGCAATGATACAAAATATGTACCACACATATTTCGATTCACTGCTAATGATCCTGATTAAATCTAAACAGTCACGAATTCTTAAAGAATAGCGATGTTCAAGTAATTAAATAAGCGACGGCTGTGGTACTAAAGTTAACCTACAAAAGAAACCGCGCCCGCTTCGACTAAGCATCTTGGGAGGCTGCAGCATGATTGTTTTTGGATCTTTTATTTTATTTTATTTTATTTTAGAGCAGGTAACGAAGCAAAATCTCCATGATTTTCTAACTCCAGCATTAATCATATTTTTTTATTGTACCTAGCTAGAGTGCAATTAGAAGCTAAAGCTACAGCTTGGCCTCAAATACTTGGATCCTGTACTGGTTGAAGGTATATGTAGACCGGATATCCGTGTTAGGCATCTTGCTGAAAAACCTACAAAAAATTCCTTCAGAGAGCATTACAACGATCCATCCACGAGGGGCTCATTAGTGAGCACAAGAAGTAACAACCTCAGGCCCGTTTGGATTAGGGAATAAGGGATAGAATAAGGAGCTTATTTAACTAAAAAATTACCAAATATTCGAGTCAGCTATCCCCGGATAGCCAAACAAGCACGGACACAGGTACAGAAACACGAGACGCCACGGACACGGAACACGGTAATTTTTTAAAAAATAGGACACATGTACGGCTCAGACACGATTATAAAAATTATAAATATTAAAAAAAATAACTGACTTAAATATTTAAATATATCAAAATATAATAATATTAATAATAAAATTCATGCATAATAAAAAAATAGAAAGACTAACAAGCCATACACCTGAATTCATACATTATGCAGCCTGTACAAACAGTTGCACAAAATTGACCAAAAACACGTATCAAGAGCTGACAGACCAAAAACGCTTTCTCTGCGGGTAATGTAACATTTTATTTGGAACATAAATGAAACTTTTTTTGGTGGGATCACTAAAGATATGAGGGAGTCGCATTCCCCACAACAATTTAGACGTTCACCATTTTGGCATACCACCCCGTCTTAGCGTCAATCTAAGATCCTTTTCCAAAAAGTAATCAAATAGTATTATAAATATTTCGTTCCTAAATGAACTGAAATTTTTTGTGTATATCCATATGGAACATATACAAAGACAAAAAGCTTCCCTTTTTCAGTACCGTATTGCGCCAAAATATATTATAAATTATAATTTTTAACATCTGAAAAAAAAACCATTTCTTAAGTATAAAATTAGGTAAAATGGGTCCAACTCTTGCACAATCACGGCCAATCAGAAGGCAAGATTGTATGTTTCGGTTTTCGTCCCAATTCCTCCTGCTTGGAGCTCTCGTTCTTTGGGATATGGTGGTTTCTAATCGCACTTGAACCAACGGCATCTGGGCCGTCAAAAACCATGACGCTTGTTTTCCGTGATCCCATGTCAATCAAGCTGTATCATCTTCACTGTTCTCACTTTCACTGCAATTTTAAGTTATAGAATCATGTAAAACCATCTAAAGTATTGATTCAGGTAAGGTAAATTTACATTAAGAAAAGGGTTTAAAACGCACACTAATCTAGTTTGAATGTCCATTATATTACGGATCAGGATCATTAAATAATATGAAACCAAACACACTATATAGCATAAAATTCAGGCAAGATAAGGATACCTGTTCTCCGGAAGCTTTGCCAATCTTCTAGCATCCAACCCACTTATGTACTTCTGTGCTGCCTGTACGTTATCAGCACCTGGGATATCCGATTTTGCAGAGTTCCATTAGCCAGAATTAATTGTAATCCGACTTTGATTCGATTTAGAGTAAATTAATTGTTATCAGAGCACATGTATGTCGCTTTAAGTCTTTTAAGCATTCAACACATAATAACTGAATTCTTCCTTTAGTCCCTAGAAAGGTGGCCATAAAAGCCAAATAGTTACTAAAACCCTAAAACCATAGGTAACCAACAGTTAGCTTTGCAATATTTAATTCACACCATTAGGAATTCCTTCTTCGCCCGTTAAGAATAAATAAAAAAAAACTAATCAAAATCTAGGAGCTCTACAAAAACAATAATTCTTTAAGTAGTCCGTACCCTTTGTTAACTGGAAAATATGAAGGGCACACCGTTCAGCAGCAAGTCTAACTGGTGTATTAGTGTCCTTTAAGCACTCGGCAATTGCTGGGCCCAAACGGGGAAGGTTGGTCGTCATAAATGTAGAATTTACCTGTAATTTTAATAATGTTTCCAAATAAGAATTCAGTATAAAGAAGAAAGACGGGAGAAACGCAGGTTGTGCCAGGACCTTTGCAGCTGCTTTTAGACATGATAATGATCTTCTTCTCACTTCACTGGATTCATCTTGCAATTCAGAAATTAATAACTCTAATATTTTCAAAGACACACTTTTACTTGCTTCATTTTCTACTTGATAAACTAGAAGTCTCCCTAGTGCCTTGGTTGCCGTTTCACGTACAGGGAACTGTCAAAGGACATAATACAATGAGTCAAATTTTAAGTACGAAAAAAGAGGCAATTACCTTTGCCGTTCAAAAGAAATATATACCTTATCATCTTTCAAAGCATCTTTAAGATGATCAAGAAAGGTAGGAAACAACGGTGACTGGCATATTGTTGACCGGATATGGATAAACATAGAAGCTAGAGTAAGCATACAGCCATGTCGGACAAACCACACAGTTGACCTGCACAAATTGGACAGATCTTGCAGAAGTTCTGCCTGTTCGCTTGCTTCCATGTACTGGAACAACATGAAAGACATGTCAGTGGACTAACTCTTCACGAAAAACAAGGAAAAAGACCATGCATCGAGTTACTTAGATATCAATTTTAAGGTCAGAGAAATCTATCAAATGCAAGACTACATAATAGGATTTTTCAAAAATGTCAAGACTAAGCAAATTATCTTCAAGGAACAAATATGCAGGAGATTATCTATAAAAGATGAGAACATCGGGATGAAGATGCATTCTATTAGGAATATTACCTGAGATATCATTCCCATGACTTTCGCAGCTGAACTTCTCACCTCTTCATCTTCAAGCTGGATGAGATCTTTTAGGAGAATACACAGCCGAGATTTTATATTACTGCTTACACCTTTTCCAGCATGCTTAACAACACCTTTCAAGGCAGTAAGTACCGAGTTTCTAATTCCACCATCAGATGCCTGTGGTATTCAGGTGAGTAATTATGGTTTCAAAAGTTTCTTACAAAGTACAACTACAAAAATTACCCACCTGCAAAGCAGAAAGGAGGTCGCTGACCAAGGGATCTACCCGGGTACTAAGTGCACTAAGCTTCCCTAAAGCAAGGGCGGAACTTGTTCGAACAGTCCTGCATTCATTAATTTTCTTAAGATTTCTATATACATCGGTAAACCCAAGCAGATAGGTAGTAAAACACCTAATAGAATACGTCAAACCTAGCATTGTCCTGTAGGCACTTAATGAACGTAGTCTGCAACTGAGGAAGAAAAGGCTTAAGTGAGATCCCTCCTTTGCTTATCATGATTGACAAGGTTGACAAAATGGCAGCCTTAACTTGCCAAGGGAACCTATCGCCTATTATACGGATAAGAGGCCTGCACATGAATTTAGAGTTCAAATTAGAACATTAACAGTTCATGAAAAGTAAATAATGTGCAACATATAATACTAAACATTATCAAAGCCCTTCCTGTGTAACTTTCTGGATTTAAGGGGGAAAAAAGGGGAAGGTTGTGACTTTTACGAAACTACAGTCACAAGCAATAAACATGTCTTCTATAGGCTTAGAAATTAGCTTATTAACAAAAATGATTGACATGTACACATAATAAGTAAAGGTTATGTTGCGACAAAGAGAAAACAGTACAAGGTTTTCCTTAACAGCAGAAAACATGTCAATCAAAATCATCAGAAAGGCATCTGCTTGCTAAAAATAAGAATAATAATTTGAAGTTTAGTTTCATCTTATTCTAATGAAATTCACACCTTAGACTTCATTTTAAAGCTTGTATGCAGACAGCAATCTGAAGAGTGCAAGTCAGATACCTTAAAGGAGGTGGGGGTGGATGGAATCAAGGTTTTCTGTGTCGAGCCGAGCCGAGTTTCAGGAAACTCAGATCCTGACACGTGCCGACCGTGCCGATGGTGCCGTGCCGACCGTGCCGATATATATTTATTTGTTATTTTTTAAAAAATAAAATAAAATTTTAAATTTTAAATTTTAAATATAAGATTTTTTAACATGAGCCGTGCCGGTTCGTGTCGTGCCGACAACTGCCGGAACAAGCACGGGCTGTGCCTTTCGGCACCGAAAACCATGGATGGAATGGCAAGAAATTGAAAATTTTTTCATGCCACTATTCGTCAACTCATGATTTATGGCACAGTTACTGTTTCAGCAGAATTTTGCTTTGTTGTCGGGAGATAAGTAAGATCATAAGTGAGCGAGCTATCTAAGGATTTCCACAATACAACTAGTTGAAAGCTGGTCCAGTTTATCGTAGAGATAAAAGCTAGTCAATCAAGCCTGTACCCGGTTATGGGAACAACGAACTCCTTAAGAGTCTTTTCACTAGTCACATCAATTAGCTCTCCTAGTCCCTCTGCTGCTTGTTCTCTTGTTTCTGCTGAACCGCTAATCAAGCCCTGCAAAAGGAATATCACGTATTGCAAAATAGAAAGGGTTAAACTAAAAACCTACGAGGCGATCACAAGCCAGCCAACTTCATATGCAAGGTACAATACATTGTATCCAAAACATATAAACAAATGAAGGATTGGAACAGTTATCTCGAAGTTATTGAACAACCAACGGATTAATCAGATTTATGGGGTTAAGTGACTAATTAAGTATTTCTGAATATGGTTTGAATTCACACTAATATTGAAGGTATGTTGATAAGAATGGCCAAAAAACAACATGATTACGTATTTATTCTCTATTTAAAACTATCAATCAACAAATCATTATTGATTTCGACGAAATCAATAACAGACAACTCTAAAAGCATTAACCCAACAGATCTTGTAGATGGAAAGAGTCATTCCCCAATTACAACTAATAAAAAAAAAAAAAAGGAAATAGTCAAACCATGCCATCCAAACTGTAAGGAAAACTCCAAGTCTTCCAAGGTACCTGGAGGAATATGGGAAGCAATGGTTGAAGAGCTTTTGGAAGACAGAGTCCGGGAATAAGAATGGAACCGCCCTGAAACTCAGCAAGTATCAAAATAAACAACAAAAAAAGCATTGCCCTTTCAGCTGAAAAGTAGCTTTGAAATAAGAAAAATCACCTTTCTTTTTCTTCGTTCTTTATCCCTAGCAGTAGATACAGCATCACGCACTAGCTTTATATACGAAGACAAAAGTTCCTTGGGAACTGATCCAACAACATTTCCCAATGCTTCCCATGCAGCCTGTCAACCGAAACATTACTACAGAACCAGCAAATTAGGACATTGCTATAATGTAAACTTACATTGACAACAGCTGAATCAGTATCACTTAATAGACTGATAAGTGTAGATATCATATCCGGAGCTTCATCGACCAAGTACAACCTGCTATTCTTGAAAAGGTAGCCTATCAGGTAGCAGGAGCCTCTTCTCATTAAAGCCTATTCCAAAAAGGTTTGGTAAGCATGCAGCCTTAAATAACATAAGCAAGCTTCATAACAACCAAAACAGTTTCTCTTAATAACCTGGTTGTCAGCAACTGCCTTATGTAGCTCCGCCATCAAGGAATCAATGCCTTCCTCATCAACGATCAAGACCACTGTTTCTGCAGCCTTTCTTGCTGTACATTGGACATCCTACATCCAACAAGAACAAAGAACTATAGTATCGGTATCTCAACAGAAACGTCTGTCGACCGTAATTCTCAGGATAGAGTTTATCCCTAACTGAAACATCAACCGCAAATAAGCAGAAACAAAGTGACGACGTATACTAAATTTTAAAAGACATAATTGTCATATGAATAGTACTACCGGTCTGTAAATTTCAACCCAAAAAACATACTAATATACCATACCGCATCATTGTCACCCATAGCAATCAGTAAGGCTGGAAGGACCGTTCCGATATGTGTATTTAGACCAGGACCTGCAACCTCTGCCAAGGCTCCTAAAGCGTGTGCATTGAAGGCACTTGACATAAAAAAGTAAATTAGTTTTTTAGATTTATTTCTCTAAGTGAATGCAACAAAAATAACTCACGTAAGAGGAGGATGGACTAATTTGGGTAGGATATGAGGCAGAACAGCAGAGGTCCGTACACTGTGATTAGTAAAAAAAAAAAAAAAAAGGACGTTAGCACATAAAACAATTAGCTTGAAAATTGTAGAATAGAACATAGAAAAAGGCAATATGCTGACGGAAAAAATGAGAAACCTTAGTATCTGCTTAAGGCCGTCAAGAGCGGTTTCAGAAGTTTCATCATTTTCTAAAGACCGAAGCAGCGTGGGAACAATTTCATCAATTGCTTGCATTCCAGCACTCTACAAAAACATAATGAGAGACATGTATGGTTGATGGTGAAAGCCTTGAACAGTATCCTAATAGAGCTTCGTAACAAATAATTACCTTATAAAGCGTACTGAAAGCTAAACCAGCAGATTCACGAACCTCTGGTTCACTGTGAGTAGAAATGTAAGTAAACTCATGATTTCTTAAACAAAAACTATTACCTAGTTTCAGTATGGAAGGCATTAATTTTTATTTTTTTTTTTAAATCACATGTTAAAGACTAAGACAGACCTATCACACAACGCTGTCCGAATTGTTGGAATAAGCTTATCCATGAAATTCAGCAACTGATGTCTACCAGCGCTGGCCATCACTTCACTTAGACCAACACATACACCCTAAACAAGGAAGACACAGCCAATCATAAAAAGTCAGAAATGAATACGTAATGACCCTTTGTATTTCAAAAACATTTGCTATATGATTGTGGAGCTCCAGTTGAAAATTACTACTAATCTATATCAGTTTTACCTGTCTTCTACTAGCATCAGGATCTTCAAGCCCTTGTGATAAAATTGGAATGATGGAAGGCAATACTCTTTCACCAAGCTTCCTTACAAGCTCCCCGAGAGATCTTCCAGCAACCTGATAAAATGAAGAAAAAAAAAATAAAGAATCATATACATAAACGGATTATATATATATATATATATATATAGGAACATTCTATCAAGAGAGTGAAGAATCTTAAGATAAGAAATTTGACCTGTCTCCTCTCGGAGGAAGATGAAGCAAGGGAAGAAATAAGAGTGCTCATCAAAACTGGCATTATTTCCTTGAGAGTTTTTGGAGTATTCGCAACTACAGTCTTCCAAACATGAAGAGCAGCCTAAAGTACCAGCAAATAGACCGATCAATCTACTGTCGGTAATTGGAGCACTTTGTACAACAACAGGACGGAATTTCAGGCATACTATGTGAATTGATGATTAACTTAAACTGACTTACCTGTCGTACAGATAAGCTAACATCAGATCGAACCATGTATACTGCAGCAAGGACTTCATCACGCTTTTCCCTTCCTAGTACTTCAGTAATTGCACGGCCATGAGCCTCAGTACCTGCTCCTTCATCATCACTACCACCCTCAAGAAGAGCCTTCCCAGAAGTCCCTGCAACCTTCCAGTTACAACCAAAAAGTCAGAAATAAATACAACTGAGAGTCAGATTATATGCCGATAGGTCACTTTCAACCTTGAATAGCAAATCCCCTAAAAGTTCAACCGAACTTTGACGTATACGCCAATTATCATCAAAAATCCCATCTTCAACAGCTGGAAGCAGTAAAGGTAAAGACCTATTTAACATACAGAAACAAACTACCATTAGAGAATGCAAAAAGAAGAAATTGAACCCAAGAACAAAAAAAATGATTTATAAATCACGAACGTGGTAGCATAGTGTTCCACAAAGACATGACCAGCACTAAGTGCCGCATCACGTACAGATTCATTTTCATCAGCAAGACCTAAAATAATAATATTAAAAACTTAGTTCCAGGAAAATGCATCTCATGAATAAAATCATCATTTCTAGAGACCTCACACTTACCATCTAATATAGCTGGAAGTACCTGCTGCAAGTAATTCTGAAACATGACCCCTAAAGATCTTGGCAAGTACTACACAAACAAGGTTGGTTCAGTGAATACATCACTGTAGATAAAGAACAGAGAATGTATTAGCAATGATGCATTTACCTTAAAGAGCGTCAAATAACCATCTCGGACAGAAGCTCTCTGATGAGAACAATTCCTGAGAATATCAGGTAAAATGCGCTCGAAATAATCTTTTCCAAGAGCAGCCAAAACCTGGAAAAGAATTCAAGATGGTGAAAACCATGCTTATAATTACTTTTCATAGTAATTCAGATTGGTCATGCAGCCAGTCATTATTCCACTGCCAATCCTGCCCAAGTTACGTTTCAAACTTCATCAATGATTCAATTTTGACAAAAACAAAATAACGACCATGACAACTACTGTGTAAGTAGCTGTTCCTAAATGAATCAGCCTGTTTCACTTCAACTAACAACAGCTGCAACCTAGGCAGTTTAGACTGTTATGTAACAATTTTCAAAATTTGTTCCTTGCATATGTTGGAAGAGAGAGATTGCAATTTTGGGCCTTTTCTACAAGAAGGATCTAGACTTCTGCAAAAGACGT
Organism: Xerophyta viscosa; assembly: GCA_002076135.1. Lineage (NCBI taxonomy): Eukaryota > Viridiplantae > Streptophyta > Magnoliopsida > Pandanales > Velloziaceae > Xerophyta > Xerophyta viscosa. Next base: position 27,262 of record MJHO01000198.1, on the reverse strand, counting down.
TTTGGGCCTGTTTCTACTGCAAAATCTAGATTTATGCAAAAACAAGATCTCTTCAAACAGTACGTTGAAGGGTTACAAGAAAAGTGGTACTTCCTCCGTGTTATAGAAAGCAAGTCCAACGAGGAAGTACCCAAAGGTAGTTTGAGAAAAAATACAGAAAGAAAATTAGGAATAATCACTTCTTACCATAACGTGCTTTAAGCCATAACACGTTACATGAAAGGGATAACAATTACAAAAACTTTGCATATCTTTATTTAAGTCCAATCAGGTGGTAAATAATTAATCACCCAAAGTTTGGCACATTTAGAACGCCCAAACATTCGACCCTTTTAATCTTATTTCCTCAGACCATAAGGTCCAGTTTATTTCTTCTTTCCAACAGTGACCCATGAGGGTCATCATCCTGGTAATCCCCCTACATCTCTGGCACGGATCAAACCTGGTCATTAAGGACACAGTGATCACTTGCCTTCGATGAATATGAGAGTAATCCACAAGATGCACCACGTTTAACACCTCAGCATAATCCGTTTGACATAATGCTTATTCTTCCTTCCAAAATTAAAGATTTCCATGCTAGCAGCTTTTCTCAAGTAATAAATACACCAATAAAGGCCTTTCTTTGGGGCAGACTATAAAACATTAACGTCTGCATACAAGACACAAATAAATAATACAAAACTAATAGAAATAGCTCACAGTTTAAATCCACAGATCAAATGCACAAAAGCTTCACCTTATGTAAAAATGAGAATGACCACCTACCACAAGACCGTTCCCAAAATACTGGCTCATAGCATAAATGTGTCAAGGCAGAAAAGTTTCTTCCGGTAACATCAAACCAGTGACATTGAAAACTTCAAACTATATACATAGCTCCATATGATGGATTCTAAACATCACAAACTTAGCTTTGTACATAAGCTCCAAATGATAGATATGAGGAACAAGAAACATCACAAACTTTAAAGCAATAGTACATGGGTGTAAGGAAAAGCTCCTTACCTCACTCAGCCCTTGTGCAGCTCCAGATCTTTCGACATTGCTGTTGTCGGACTTGAGTGTCTCAAGTAACCATGAGACGAGCTCCGGAAAGTTCTCTTCTCCCATTCCTCTGATAAGGGAACCAATAGCTCTAGCCGCAACAGAACGAACTTCCGGTATGGGATCAACCAGGACCTGTTTCAGTAGACAAATTGACCAAGTCGAAAAGTATAATAGCTGAAACAAGTAAGAGCACAAACACCTCAGGCAAAGAATCGCACCTTCTTAACTTCAGGTAGTAGCAAACCAATATATGGGATCATGTCTCTTGGTTCGGTTACAAGTGAGCACATATTCCCAACTATTTGTGCAGCTTTTTTTTTGGTCTCTGCACTCCTCTCTCTCAGACCTCTATGTACAATAGGAACTAGCAACGCCAGTGATGGTGCATCAATTGAATTTATGAAAGTAGTCTGTAAATTAATTTTTAAATTTTAGAGAAAAAAAACTGGGCATACTATGCACAACAGGAATGAGCTGCAGCAGAAGCAGCGATAGTAGAAGAGAGCATACTTGGAGAAGAATATCAAGACAATGCTTTGTATATTCATTTGGATCAGTGAGGGCCTTCAGTAGAGTTGGAACAAGCGACGCTATTTCTGGATTTTGAATCACGCTCCCAACCTAATAAACCAATAAAAAAATATTTAGTTAAGACAGAGAGTCGACGCAACTCAACATAATTAAAGCAATCTTCACCTGCTGAAGAGCTGTTTGCCCTGCCGACTGAACTTTCGGATGCGTATCCGTCAGAACCTGCACCCCACACACAAAAAAAAGCAAGGTCTTGATTTTGATTTAAAGCTTAAATAGTCTTTATCGGGTTTTATGAATAGAAACCTCTGTTAGCTTTGGAACAATCTTAGGCAGGCATTGAGACAATTGATCAGGTGCACAGTATGCCATAGCACCAAGAAGTTGTACACTACTTTGCTTTGTTCTCCATGCTTTATCTTCTAAACCCTAAGAGAATATTACAAATGAGTTATCAAAATCAAACATCAAATGCAATAAAGAAATCTGCACAAACAGGAGACTCTTAACTCTGTAAATAGGGAAAAGGTGTGGTAAAATTCCCAAGATACATATGATAGATAAATTCAGATCCAGCATAATACTTAACTGTCTACTTCTACCAACTACCAAGTGAAACTGAAAAGTTACAAAAGCAAACCCTGAAAGTTTCTTAATAAAGTAATTCTCTGCCCAACCAAAAAAAGGGAAGCATATCCATGAGACCACATATACAGTGATTGGGTATTGGGAGGCAACGATCCTATGCAGCTTGGTAAATCCTAAGCAATGGAAAAGGCTGATCCTTAAGTAAATCTGAACTATAGTTCAAGTTTTTTCTCCCCACTTATAATTTACATCACACTTGGGAGATGCCGTACGGAAAGTAGTAGATTACTTGGTTGCATAAATGGTGTTGCAGTTATATTATAATGTATATTTAAATTCCTAAACACGTGCATTTAATCGCCCTTCTGGACCAAAAAGCCATTATAGATAAAATTCTGCGTAAATTGAAACAATGATGATGGCAGCGAAGCTGCAAACTTCTGCATAAATTGTCCAATCAACTCTAAACCAAAAAGCCATTATAGATAAAATTCTGCGTAAATTGAAATAATTATGATGGCAGCAAAGCTGCAAACTTATCAAGGCTTACAGAGATGACAGAACCACTACCAGACAATCAAAGTCGATTTGAACACATATGACTAATATATAACCCCCATTGATGTAACCAGACATGATAATCATTTCCGTATTTACTAGTATAATAAGTTCTATTAAATGGTAAAAATACCTGCCATGTGGCAAAGTTACTGCATACTTCACATCATAAAAAACTACAGGAGCAAAATGACTAAGCACTACCATCAAGGTAGTTGATCTGAAGGACCAACCTTAAGAAGGGAAGGAAGGATAAGCTTTACGCCGTAGCCAGTGAGCTGAGACATCATCGCACGAGCAGCACATTCCGCAGCTTCACGAACGGCGGCAACTTGATCGGAGAAAGATATCAAAAGCAATGGCAACATTTCAATTACATACCTGGACAAATGGTTCAAAAGAATTAAAGTCTAAATAAGTTTCCTTTCGACAACCATGCATCTCACATTCTCACTTACGGTTCAAATACTCTTCCGAGCTTCTCACAGAGGCATTCAAATCCAAGCAAAGCTCCTTCACGTGCTTTAGCAGAATTCCTGAACAAATAAGTGGCCTAGTTATGGCAGACATAAGCCACACATGTACTTGCATGTGCAAAATAAAATCCTAAAGAATAAGAATGATGGAGTACAAAGTCAGCAGAATAAGTGCCTAATATGCGCTTATCAAGAGAAGTGCCCAAGGATATGACTCCAGAGCTCGAGACAAAGGAATTAGGAAACGACGAACAAGAATAACAATATTGAACCGTGTACGTCCTACTTGATCAAGTTACTCATGTCATATTCAAAGGAAAAAAACAATTCCATGTGGCATGATTAAAGCACTGAAACTCGCAATAGAACCTTTATGTGTTATTAAGTCTATGATTCTATTATCACATTAAAGATATCCTTGTAAACAAACATCATGTGTTTTAGAAGAATCTAAAAGTTATTTGAAGGCTCCAAGAAAATAGATATACAAGATAATCCCAAAATCCAAACATGACACTGATGAAAGACAATGATGAATCAGAAATTCCACAAAGTTATCAGCGAAATTGATAGCAGAGGGTGAGAAAAAACAGACCTGTCTTGCAAACCTCCACACAAAGTGGCAGTAATACCATACTTCTTCATGCAAGATATACCAAAGCCTTTAGCAACACCAGCAAGACCAAATGCAGCTCCACGCCGTTCCCCGTACTTATCACTTTTCATCAGCCTCTCTATAAGTCTATTCACAAGTTCCTGTCCTTCTTCCTGTACCAGACACATGGAGTAATTCAACAAGAGAAGATTCGCAAGTGACCATATACAACTTTGGACATCCTAACAGATTAAAGACGCAGATAATATCTGTACAAAGTGCTACTTAATCCACACACACACACACTTGTATATGTATCAAGAAAACTGTACAATTCTGAGGGAACACCACTCAGAAACACCATATTTACCTGCTTTGAGCGCATCAGGGGTGATAAACAATCTGAAACAGCTCGCTGAACAGCCTCTGAGGGAGTGTTTAAAACATCCAACAGTTTCTCTATCACAGCATGCACTTTGGGATCGTCCTAGAAACATATTGCATATATCACTGCTAAGGCAAATGATAATAGAATATTGAAAGACAGAAATAAAAGAAGGTACATGAGATGCACCTTCGCTAAGTGTTTTGCCAAGGCACCAGTGAAAATCACTACACCTTCTCTCACTAAGTCATACTGTCCTTCATCAGAAGCCTTTATATTGATAAAAAATGAGCTTAACAACAGAAAACTCACCAATGACAAGTTTGCAAAACAAACTAGCGATAACAAAGTCAATCCAGAAGAAAAGTGTACCTTCTTCTGTAAATAGCTTTCAAAAATAGGAAATAGTAGAGGAACATTTTCTTTTCCATGTTTGTCAATTATCATAATACCAGCATTTATCATTCTGCTGCGCACATCCATATTGGGATCAGCCTGTAACATAATAAAGAAATGTCACAGTTTCTTCTTCAATATGCAAACATAAGAACTATAATTGTCATCTAAAGAGCATGGCATGACGCATCCAAACCAAAAGCAAAGCATTTAACAAATATAAAGTCATATAAAGTTTCTTTACCTTAATGTTCTTTGGTGGGATAAAGTCATGGGTAAGCTATTTACCCCATGTTTATCAAGAACAGGGATAAGTGTATGAATTGGGAAAAATTTAATAGACAAGGATATCTTAGTGACAACAAGTTATACTAACTTTTTATGAGATCAAGGGTGGGTAGAATAAGTATCTAAATGGAAAAAGAGCCATTCAAATAACTTTTATCCTAGACCTATTCATTAGCGTTCTTTTTGGAGTATAAACTAATCCATTAGAATAAAGCGAAAAGATCCCACCCCTTGTCCCCACCTTTTTCCTACTATCCGATTGTCCTTCTATGCTATCTTCCTGAAAAGAACACTAGCTACATATCCAGCAAGCAAACAAGCTTACAAATTCGCATACGTAATCTCATGTACTCCATATGAAATTTGTGTAACACTAAGAAGAGCACTCAAAATGTATAGATATTGCTAGTTTCTTTAAAAATAGAACATGATATTCTCTTCCACAATGCTTTAGCTAACTATCCTCAATGCATGTACACAGTGAATATGGTCCAGCTTGCATTTGAATAGAAAATGACAAGATCCAAGAACCTAACATCAACTTATAGTGAAGCAACTTCCTAGTAATGCATCCATACTTCATCTAGCATTAACTCCGAGACACAAATCATATTTAATTGTCTTACAAAGTATTTATAAAAAACAATCATAAATATTAGGTCTCATGTAATGTCCACTAAAAAAATTGCCTTTTAAGAGAGGATTGGAAAGAAGAGGACAAGTGATACAAGCAAGACTAATGAAGTGCAACAGTGTTGAGATAGGATCCTGGGGTAGTTTTGTCAAAAAAGCCCCTGCTTTGCAAAACTTTCTCAAGTAAGCATTTGCTTTTTAAAAAAACTTACAAAACCAGTCCAAAACACATATGCATAAGTATTTCTAGTAGATTGTGAACACGGAAAAAAAATGTACAAACTTTGTTCTCATAGTTTTTCAAAAAGTGATTCTAAATAGATGGTTTGAGACTCCAAAACTTTTTTTGAACGGTAAAGACTTCAAAGCCTCAAAAGCACCTATTTGGAGGTAGTTTTAGGAATTGAATACAAAAGTTGTGGAGCACACCAAAATATATTTCATATTCATCTTTAAAAAAAAAATTACATATATGTGTTTTGACTTGATTTAGCAATTATTTAGAAAAAAACAGACGGTTTATTTGGGAGCGCGGTACAAAAGCAGGGGTTGCTTTGTAATTATCCGGTGGAACATCAGAAAAGACACATGCAACAATCACCAAAATGTGTCCTAATGGACACATTTGCATAGGCACTAATCCACACACCCAACCACGTATACGCTCATCACCATAACCATGCACACTAGGGAATCACACCCATCCTTCTATCTTTCCTCCCCACCAGAGATATCCAACCCTCCCTTTTTTCTCTCTTCAAAATTTCCAGTTGTCACACTTTTCGTTTTCTACCATGTTCCTTCCAACACCAACAGCAATCATCCCTATTGAATAAACTATGCATCCCCCGTATCTTATTCTGCTACTTGAATAGTAGAAGATCTGCTACAACTACCCCACATTCTAGGCAGGTAAATTCTTACACAAATTATAGTCATAAATTGAGAAACACAAGGAAGATTGGTAAAAATCCAAACAAAGACAGATAAGACGCTGCACAACACTCCAGGTTGTTCAACAGTTTCATTATTAACCAGATTTATCATTTCTCAAAACCAAACTTAGTACTTCAACTGCATTTTAGTTTAAATTTCCTAACGAAACTAAGTGCCATCACCACTGCTTAAAATGTAATGGCTTCATGTGTAGATCAACCAGATCGGCCAACTCGGTGAAAGATGATAACAGTTACATAACCAACACAAGAAATAGCCAGTTGGTTATTTGAAGGTTGCTGGATTCACAAGGATGATTTTCTGTTTTGAAAGTCAGGGCAACCATCATAGGTTAATCAACCATTTTACAAACCACACAAGAAAAAAAAAGAAGCCTGGTTGTTAATTTGGCAGTACCTACATGCTACCAGTGAAATATCCAAAAGGCTAAAAAACATCGAAGTGAATGGAATTGCAAATCATGAATATGAAGCTTACCAAAGCACGTGATATGAGAAAAGTCATAACAACTGGAAGATCTTTTGTTTGTAACACATCAGCTGCTGAATGAAGTGCCAAAGCAACGCCTTGTCTTCCTAACCAGTGTGGATCTGCCATATCTACTCCACTGCCAAGATCTCTAATGTATAGAGAAAATAATGTTGAAAGGGCTTCCTGAAACAAACCAATTCAATTTTGAACACAAGATCATGGATACATGAACCTTCACTACAAAGGTCATTACAAACATTTTTCTAAAAGAGAAGAAACCTGTATAGTGTCCGGATGTTCATCCAATGCTGCCGCTAATGCCTCCCCAGCAGCCGCTCGTACATTATAATTCACATGGGAAAGTGCAAGAAAAAGACCGGAATAATCAGTCCCAAAGTCTCCACCATAGCGATCCCAAATGAGCTCTGCTGCTTCTGCAACTGCCTGAGCAAAGATCAAAATATAGGAGATTAAAGCAGAGAACAAAAATGAATAAAAGCCTATGAGAAACATGCAGAGAAGATTTCACAAGTATGATAAGGTGGCTTCTATGTGTTAAGGAGTGAAGAAAAGCAAGGGATTACATTTGATAGCTTTTACGCATGCAATAGTATAGACCGAGCAAAAAAAGAAGCTTATATATGTGAATGAGAGACAAACCTTCTCCGGATCATGCAAGGCAATCCAAAGATGCGTTGCAATGTCAAGTTTCTGAGGTATAGAATGGCTTGCAACAGAGGGTATACATTTCACAGCATTTAGGCAGGCAAGCCTCACACGTACATCTTTTGCATAAATTCCTAAAAGAGCCTGCGTAGAGTCATGAAACAATCCTAAAATAATACAAGCACAACAAAGATAAAATTTACAAGAAACAACATACAGATGCTATGTCATCAGCTCGGAGACCTAAACACAACTCATTTAACATTGGTCCAACTAGAGGCTGATACGCTGAAACAACCCCAAGAAGGTAGTAAAGAACCTGCATCAAATCAGTGAGTTATGTAAACCTTCATGATTAGAGTAGAATGATATCAGATAAATTCGACATAACATCTTGACGACTAACTGATAGCATTCGAGTACGAGGAAGGGGCAGAATTGGATCCAGGTGAACAGAAAATATTTTAAGAACTTCATCATGTAGTCCAGTCTTCTTTGGAGCAAGAAGAATCTGCTGTAGAATCTGTAGGCAAAGGTACTAGTAAACACAATTGCAAGTCCAGCTACTATACCATGCACAAATTATACATACCGGGAAGACAAAAGAGAAGGAATCTGCAGGTAGAGGCCCATTTTTACATGATACTGATAAACCTGTTACAACCTTTTCAAAAGGACCCAAAGATGGCTTTCTCTGGTCCTCTCCATCAACTGGTTGGGGAATAAGGTCCGCTAAAATGTGTTTATCCTCAGAGAAAACCATGTGCAAAGCAGCTGCAATCTCAGTTGCCCAGTTACTAAGAGGAGGGGCTAAACATCTAGCAAGCTTTACTGTTGTGTCAAAAGCTGCATCTTTGACGATTGGTGAATGCAATAGTGGAGTGACATATTCTACCTGAAAATTCAAGTAGCGATCTGTCAGTAAGAGAAGAAGATGAAAGATATACGTAGACACAAAAGAGATATATTTGTGTAAAACTGCAGCATTAAATTTTTGTAAAGATAAATCTAGTAATGACAAGTCAGCTTCTGATTCGACAAGTGATTATATGACATTAATATTACTCCTTCAGCAGGTCAAAAATTGTTTTATGTTACTTCTATTTCCGTCATACACATACTAGGCTAAAGAGCATCTAGATACAATTTCTTGGACTACGTCACCAGGATATTGGTATTTCCTCTTTCCACATACTATCTATTTACCAAAATATTCCGACTTCTCTGTTCTTCTCTACCATGAGATGAATTTCTTTGTTTCAGCATCTAGGTCACTTTATATCAGAAACATGCAATATTATACTACAACAAAGCCCATCTCTGGTTCGTGTTTTAAGCATCTAAGATATCAAGGTTAGAGCTGAAATTTTATCTAATAAGACCCGTACTTTCAATCTGTCGTTGACTGCTCATGTTCTAAATCTTCTCCAACCTGAAAATGTAGACATATGCTTACATTCCATATACCAATGCCAAACTTTCAAGACAAATTTATCACATTTTCTCTTTTTTAACTTCTATCAGGAGATACTGTCAGATAAGTAAAGAAAAGACAAGAATAAAAGACAAATATTAACTAAAACATTTTCCTAGTTGGCATCAAATAAAAATCACAACAACAAAACAATGCCATCACAGCTGAAAGCATAAACTCATCAATGAAATATTTTGAATTAAATAAGAACACATCATTAAAAGAAATGTCTCGCTAAGATTAAAAAAAAAAAATCCTTCAAAAGTTAAATAGTGTGAGTAACACAGTTAGTCAAAGAAGAATCTTTACCAATGATGGCAGCCGACCATGTGTATAAACTGGATTTGCTAGAGCCATTACACCCAGTGCATTGAGCATCACAGAAAGGTTCCTCTGTATGCAACTGATCTTTGCACGAATAGATGCTTCCTCCTTTAGAAGCATCTCCCTTGCCTCCTCTTTTGCGGTCTTAGGCTTATCTACATATAGACATACAAATAAATCAATAATGTACATCAAACTTAAGCTGTTTGAAATGATTAATGAGACATGCCGGCTTTCTTGGTAGTCTTTCCAATATCCTTCTTCCCAGTGCTTATAGCATCTCTTTTAGCTGATCCCTTTTCTACAGGCGGGTTAGGCTTCTCCTGTAAAAGAAAATTTTGAACTTTTAATGTTGAATACTTTCGCATGAGCAAGTACAAGAACATACCACACCATCGTGATCATCATAAACACGAAAACGGCCCTTTGCAAGCTTTGTATTCTTGTTTGCAACGGTTTCTGCAACATAAACACCTTGCTCACTGGAAAGCTGCCCATCTGGGGTATAAAAGATCTGGATAAACCAAAACAAATACTATTAATACTTAAAACTTGAAGACCGCCATCCAACAGATATTTCTTACAATCATTTTAGAAGTCAACCAAAAAATGTCACCAGAAGAACAGCATGTTTCAGTCTCACAGAAAAGCAAACAAAACAGTTGCTTAGCATGAAATTTCATCTACGCTAGATCATCCAACCATGGCAATTGCAGAAAGAAGATCAGATTCCAAAAGTGGAATCAGCTATTAAGAAATAATCACCACTACCAACAAATAGACATCCAGATTCCAACACCATACTTCCAATATTATGATATGATATGGTGTGTAGCTTGTATAATCTAAAACAACGAGAAAATTGGTCACATCTAACAAAGGTTTTCTGGCCGAGCGGAGCTTCGGTAAACTCAAATCCTAGCACGTGACGATGGTGCCGTGCCGCGATATTAGTTATTTGTTATTTTAAAAATAAAAAAAATTTCAAAATTAATTTAAAAAATTCAAATATTAGTTTTGTTGGTATGTGCCGATAACTACTGGAATAGACACGTGCCGCCCGGCACGGGCTGTGCCAACCGACAACTAAAAACATGCATCTAATTGATTTGACAGGCTAAACCGGTCAGAGGACTTTCTCAGTCCTCTGACAAAAGCAATGAAGAAAAATAATTGCAATGCATACAATCCATTTGCCTCGGGACCCGTATTTAAATAATGCTTTTACAAAGCAATTAGACGGTCTGACGTTTTATAGAAAATAAAAGACAACTAATATGATTGAGATACCACTTTTAACTTATTAAACCTTCAAATATTAATACTCAACTCCAATACAGTCAATGTTTCCAATACCACCAGCACCTAATCCCCATTCCATATGAAAACATGGAGACAGACACTGCAACCCAATAAGGCTACAGCGACACTATATTCTCAAAAGATCTTGGACACAAAATGATACAGACACGGGAAAGAAATTATATTATTATATTATATTTAATATATTTATTTATAAATCTTACAAAAATAAACTTGATAATTTGAATTTTAAGAAATCATTAAATATAATAACAATCTAAGAAAAAGAAAAATAACTTGTTACCTTAATGTCATTTGCAGAGAGGGTATCGTGCAACGAAAGGTCCGGAAGCATCCTCAATTGCTGGGAACAAGAAACATGGTGGTATCAATATTTAGAGTTCATTTAACAATTTCCTGATATGAGATAACTAAAAAAAGCGAATAAAACATACCTTTTCAAACTCTGCAAATGTGTCATTGGGTGTTATTTTCATCAATGTAGATAATGATGCTAGTGCAGCTAGCTGCTCCTGATGATTTGAACTTAATACACCACTTGGCCCAAGAAGGTCCTAGAAGGACAAGGCCATAAAAAGAGGAATTGGGGAATTGTAAGAATGATGTCATGTAAAGAAAAGACCTCGAAGGCAGTAGTATTTAATTTAACAGTTACCTTGCATATACACTCCACATTAGTAGCCATTATATCTGTAATGTCAAAGCCTTGCTGAAGCAACCTCCTTTGAAGTCTCTGAAACAAAATAAAAAGAAGTGTTGCCATAGGTTAGGATAGCCATGCAATGTAACAATTTTGAAAGTAATCAGAATTCGAGTAAAAAAAAGAAAAGCACATAAATAAGTGTGGCAGTAGGAAAGTACACTCCATCACTTCAGATGTAGTAGAACCTAATTCTGTAGTGAATCAAACCAATCGAACATACCAAAAAAAAAAAACAAATTAATTTTCAACAGTTACATGCTAAGCAGCTTAAACATTATGTCAAATCAATAATGTCATGTTGGCAATACCAAATGTCCTAGGAAGCTTAATCAGACAAAAGAATGCAACATTGTGCAACAAACAAAATTGAAATTTATAAAGAGATTAGCTCTTAAACTATATTGCAATTGCCGTACATTATGCACCTAATTTCTAATCCAATCAGTGAGCGCACATATTGGCAAAAGTTGCAAACCTGCCCAAGCCCAATGCTTCAGAGGTAGAATTCATAGATTATGCAGTTTGTGCCTTTGTGGATCTATAATGGTAGTGGGTACCATAATTGCTCATTCCCATTATTGTAGTTGGATTGGATATTCTTCAGGACTCATCCAACTCCATTCAAGAAGGGATACCGGTAGGTATGAAACATTTGCTTCCAAGTACTTCCATAAACTAGAGTGGGGATTTCCATTCCCATTAAACCCCTATGATTGTATTCAATATGTCACAAGGTTAATGATCAATGCCTTGAGGCTTTTAGCATAGTGAAAGCCCTAATAAAAAGGAAATTTTAGCTTCCTTGGAGTTGCATACCTGCCGTTGAATTTTCTTTCGCATCTAGACTTTTCCTGGTTTACAGTTTGAATTAGTTCACATTTGATTTCCTCGCCCATCATCATGATGAAGAAAAGTTACCACATAGATTCACTAGTGTAGCACTCTTATTTCATGGAACAATATGCAAGGACAACATTTCTATTCTAACTAATTTATAGCCAAGGAGAAAATGGTATCTTACTTGTCTAACTCAATAAGTAAATGCATGTAGGACTAAAGTTGAAATCAAACATATTTGAAGGTATGATAACAAATAATTATCACATGATAACTACTGTGACAAGCATCAAAATAATTCATACATATTCCAGAAACCAAAACATAACTAACGATTATCATCGCATAATTAAAACTTACAAAACCATGCAATAATGAAGTAGATTATGAGAGAAGGAGATGAAACAGAATAAATCTAAGTGGGTTTCAAAGACAATAACAACCTTCCAAACTGAATCACCAAAACTACGGCTGGTAATACAAGGATGGTGAGAGCAAAGAATGAGTCTGGAATATGTAGTTGAACTTCCAGCTACAGCTGCTGGTGCAAGAAGAAGAAAAGCTTTCACCAACACCTCCACAGATGGTATAAATGGTATTTGAGACTCCAGTGAGTTTTCTGAGTCACTACAAAATAGATAGGAGTAACAAAAGAATCAAACAATAAGGACCATCCACGCCACATATAACTAATGCAATCTCGTAGTCACCCATGAGCACTACAAAGTTAAGGTGAGTCAAAAATAGAAGATATATCTACATTCAGCAGTCAACTTTGACACCGTCTAGGCATCCATCATAGGTTAGCGTAGAGAATTTGCAATCAATTCCGCAAAGTAAAAACTTGGCAGGAGTCAAGTAGCTACTAAAACACTGTTACCCTAGTAATATATAATTGGTTATCAATGAAAGCTCATGAAAAAGGCAACCATATAACTGGTTTAGCATAGGGGACACAAAGTTGAGCAGATAAGAGATAACTTTGCAGTATTGTCATACATATCCAGAAGGCTAACAAAAAGTCAAAACGATGAACTTTGTCAGAATTTATTCAAGCAGATAGAAAGGGTAACAAGTTGTGCAATTATATAAATGATCCTTAAACCAAGTCCCAACAGAAGTATAACCTTTACAGTTAGAAGTGCAAAATGCATGTAAGTTAATGTTTGAGCTTGACACAAGAAGAAAAAAGTAACATAAGTGTACACTTGAGCTCAAGGCCAACCTTAACTTAAGAAGAACTACAGTATCTCCAATTACTGTCAAAAAGTTTGAGAACTCAAAAAGAAGATTTTCTGCTACAAGAGAAGAAGATTGGATTATCTTTCTGGAAGCCTCACAAGCCACCTTCCTCACATCCCAGCTAGGATGGCACATGAGATAGAGCAACAACTGTAAAACAGTAGACCTCATAAGAACATGATAACATACAAACTTCTATAACATAACATAACTGTTTATACCTGCAATATAGATTTCACAGATAAATGCGCCAACACCCTGTACCTCAAAAGTGAAAAATAATCGAGGTTGGTACTGAACATTAGCTTTCCTAAGATCTTCCTGGCATTTATTCTATGTTAGGAGATGACAAACCTGGCTAGATGCTCAACAAGAAGCACCTCTAGAAGATCAATGCAAGTCATATACTCTTCAGTTGATAGTTTAGAGATCTGCCAAGGACACAGAAGTGCGGAAGTGTGAGAAGGACAAATACTCCAACTAAAGTAATAGCATGACTGGAGCACAGCATCATATAAGCAGGCCTCCGCACAGTGATAAAACGCATCAAGACTCGAATGTGTTGTCACACCGTGATGAGCTAAACATGTATTTCTGTAACTTAACTGTGCAAGCCCCTCTAGTTTCATCAAATGACCACGCAAACAGTTAAAGCAATTATGGCAACTGCTCACTTCGATGGCCTCCCTACATCGAGTGCATAGAATAGAGACATCCAACCGAGTCCATAGAAACGTACCCTGGCCAACTCAGCTCTAAGCTGATTTACCTTAGAATTCCAACCAGCATATAAGGAACAAAAAAGGAGCGCGGAAGAAAGGAAGAAGTCTCAGATTCCTGTTTAGTTCACGCTTTCTATGCTAATTATCTTGATTGTTTATCCCTAGCATATTGCAATTCACAATCTCTTCATTCACCCAATTAGGTATTCCAACTCTGATACATAATACTTGAGAAGTTGAGATGACATAACTCGCCTATACAATTTGCAGATTATATACATAAAACAGAAAGGCACCTTGCAAGGGATATAGAGATGTGAAAACCTGAGAAATAGGCAGCAATGAAGGCTCGTTCTGAGCAATTAACGGCCACAGCTTCTCTTTCACGAAAACCTCATCTGTCAAAACAGTCATGGCATATCTTATAACCCAAGATCCATAAAAACCACTACACCTGCTATGACTAATTCAGAATAAGCAGGTTTTTACCTGATTTAGTATCAACGGTAACAAGTTTGGCTACTAAAACAAGTGCATAAATGCCATCTAAATGCTGAGACGCTTTTGTATACCCAGTTTTCATCAATCGTACAAGAGGATCTAGTAATGGGAATAGCTAAAAGACAGAAGAGGACCAAAAAATCAATTAGCAATTAGAAACAAGGAACACAGCTTACAACTGGAAACACAAAAAAAAGGTAAGAACAAAAAAGAAGAAGGAACCATACTCGTGTTAAAGAATCAGGATTTTTACAAATTATCCGCAAACACCTAAGATGACCCTTTCTCAGAACGTCCTTTTCTTTCAACCCAGAACCAAAGAAAGTAACGATATCTGGTTGAACAGCTTCAGCACCTTTTGATAACCACGACGCCAAAGCACATAAGATTGCCAGCTTTACTTCCTCACTTCCTGACTCAAGTTATAATTGACGAAGTGACAAAAGGTGAAAAATACACATTCAATCCAAAAGAAAATTGCAAAAGCAAAGAAGTGCAAAGGGAGTGAGATGGCATCAACCTTACCTTCATCTTTATAACAGGATATAAGATAACCAGCGATTACAGATGTCAGCTTGTTCAGGGACTTCCCACCTGTGGTCTTTGACAGTTCATTTAAAGCTTGGACCATTCCAACCCTTTGGTAAGGGACTGCAAGTTTTCCTTCTGAACCTGCACAAATCAACTCTGGGTGACAACTAGAAAGCATGAACTGGTTGGCAAGGATAAGTTCTAGGTAGGACACAATAATAATAGCACATAAATTTAGATGGGAAAGAAATTCATTTCATCAGTATGCTGGAACGGAATCTCCCAATATACCTCCTATAACAGCTCTGATAGCATCAAACATTGAAGATAATGCATCTGGATCACTCGACTTTTGACTCAGAAGACGTACAATAGCCAAGGCTTGGGTCCTCCGTTCTTCAGCAGCATGCCGAGCCTGTGGCAGTACAACTGAAAGCAATTCGAGCGAGTATTTACTCAAATCTATGTCAATGGACTCTAGAAGATCTGCAACGGATTCCAAAACAATCTCAGGGTTCCGTTTGAGCATTTTGATAGAAGCAGGAAGTACAACACTTTTGAAATTATCATGCCCCAAATGCACAAAGAGTGGTTTATAAGCTTTTTCAAGAATTTTTGGCGGCTTTTCCCTGGCATTCAGAACGGACTTCACATATAGTTCAAGAAATATTGGCTGCACAAAATGAATAAAAGCATGATATGAGAAGGGCAGAAGACACTCAAAAATACGTACAAAAATATTGAAACATTTACTAGTACTAGATTTTTTGTGTTCACTATATCTGCTTAAAAATGAAAACAAACAGTTCAGAATATGTACTTTGATTTCTTCTAACAAAGAAGGATAAGTGGCTGCAAAATCTAGCAGTATTTCTACAAGACCCGAACCATCTACACTGGAGATCCTAGATTCCTTCAACTCCTCCACGTACGCTTTAAACAAATCTGGGCACTGTTGCAGTAAACAAGTAACAATAACATTAGATAGATACATCTAAACAGGAGCATATTTTCTGAAAACACTAGCAAAAGACTACCTTTTTAAAAAGATGAAAGAAAACCTTCTTGCATGCCCTACGCGTGCGAAAAGAACCTTGAAGGAGGACTTTGCTTACAGATGCTTGTGCATTTGCAAGCCTCACAAATGCACCCTTTGAGACAGAACTCATTTGACTACTTTGCAAAAGAAAACAAGACCAATTGAGTAGCTTGTAGCATGCAACAGGATTATGAAACTTCGAGTGTTTTTCCATCGCCTGAAGTAGGGTGCCAGCAAATGCCTTCATGAAACTCACTTCGCTCAAGCCTTTGATTACCAAGTCATCCACTACTATTCTTGATGGTCGATCATCATACAAAAGTAATGTTTGGAACACAATATCAACCAAAACTGGTGCAACATCTGAGAACTCTGTAAAATAAATGGGCAAAATTATTTGGATACATTTGAGACAGTGAGAATACTCAAGATCTTACTTTCTCTATTTAAAGGATATCAAACTTGGTGAAGAAACAGATATGGCATTACATTTTCGACGCTTTCTAGAAACTTTGAATGTAGCATCCAATTTGCTAAACAGTAAATGTCAACACTATAGATCATGATCATCAAGATTGTTTGGTTATACTTCTTAAACAAAATGTGGTAGGAACATTTTTAGAGTGTTATTGACACCTCAGAATAAGCAATGAAGGTTTACATCTGACCGGACGGTCATACATCAAAATCCAGTTGATGATACTCAAATCTGAACTACTTGTGAGCTAGTAAAGAGAAGTGATGACCGAGCACTCAATCTACTTATGACGTCATGTCAACTAGATTACGTAGTTTTATTGCAAAATAATTGCCTGAGGGGTCCAATTAACCGAAATTGATTAATAACTAAACATGTACGATAAATGTTGCATTGGAATTTTATGATCATAATTCCAAATCAACTTAGCAAATCGGTGATGCATTGATAAGTTCGTTAATCATAATTCAATGGGCTTACGAGAACAACCCACTATTCCAGCGTGTTTTACTTTACATCTAAATATCTGTGATCATTCTCAACCCAACCTGAGCTCTGTAGAACAGGAGGAAGCTTCACGCGGAAGATCCTGATGCGGAGCTTGGTGGAGGAAGTAGAGAGCTCCTGGTTGGCGGATTGCAGCACCTCCATCGGCTCCGCCATTTGATTCTCGGATGGATTGCCGGCGGCGTTCACCGGATGAGCAGCGATCGGAATGCAGGCTACGTAGGGTTTTGTATGCTCGATCAGAGTGAAGGGAAATGGAGTTTTACCAAACTAGGGGGGCAGATTTAAGGAAATTACTTGCGTATCCTAATTAGTTTTTTGCATAGTCGCCTGGAGGTATGGTCCGAACTTAAAATCGATCATGACATTTAAAAGTAGAATAATAAATTAAATGGTTATGAAATCCGTATGAATGAATTGTGAAAAGTTTAAAATTATTGAATTTTTTGTTGCTAAAAAGAATAATTAAAAAAAAATTATTATGATAATTGTTCAAACAACTGTAGTTTGGGAAAAAAAATATATAATAGTTGAGGTGCAATAAAGGAAAAGAATAAAAACATTTTATGCAATTATTGAATAAACGAAAGAAAAAAAAAAAAGTTTTGGCGAATCGGGCCCCCCCTTAATTGGTTATTGGCGAACAGCGTCCACTTAATTAATTTTGGCCAAATCGCGTCCCTTTACGCTGAAAAATGACAAAAATACAATTAAGGGGGGCCCGATTCGTCAAAAATGCCAAAAAAAAAAAAACTTCTGTTTTGGGTTGTAGTTGTTATGCAGATTGACATAGAATTGATCATATAACTCAGATTGACATAGATTCTTTTTTTTTCTGGTAAAATGAACACGCAAACACCCATAAATATTCACGAACAGTTCTGAACACTTATGATATATACGAACACATCCAAACACTCCGTACACTCACGGGATGTTCGGAGCGTTGGAAAGCGTTCAAATATATTCGTAGGCATCCACGTATATTCGTATTTTTTTTTGAATAAAAATAAAAATATTTTAATTATTTTATACGCTAAATAGGTACATTTCGGATATTAAATCCATTTAAGGAGGAGCATAAAAACACAAAATCCTCGGACTTATATAATTCCAGTATTCAAATGTTGTATATATCCTATCAAACGAACCGGAAGCAGCCAGATATCAAGAGTTAATACTCTAACTTACATCTAAAATAACTGGAAACCATGGAGACTGTGAGGTCCGTGTCCGGGTCCGTTTGTTTTTGCGTTGTGTTTGACCTTGTATTTGCATGATGTGCATGCATGCTTGGTTGGGTTTGAATCGAGCTAGTTGTAGTATGGAGTGTTGTGCGAGTGCGGGGTTCGTCGCGCGTTAGGGCCGTGCTCGTGGCTTATTTGTTTTTGAGTTGGCCGAGTTTTTCGGTCGACCGATTGTGTTATCGGTCGACCGAAACCTGGCGGGTGGGCGCGATTAAGTTCGACACTTACGCGTTTTGGGAGTTATTTTTCATAACTCTCATCTGGAGCCCGAGCTCTGGAGCCCTAGGTGAGTCCCCTAGATCTCCCGCCCTAGGTGAGTCCCCTAGATTCTCCCTTCCTCTCTCTAGCTTAGATTCTCACTTGCCTCTCCACTTCCTAGATCTCTACATCGATCTCCTTCGGTGGGTGACCGAGATTTTAACGTTTTCTTGCCGGGGTGAGGTGATTTCGGGACTAGGAAGTGCGTAGACTTGAGTGAGCGTTAAGCAACCAAATGTGTTGAACCATGCTTGTGTGTGAATAGCATGATTTCCTTATTTATGAATTGATTTATAGCATGTTATGTTTGATTAATATGCCTAAAGTTAGGTTTTATCCCTTGTAGCGATTATGTTGATTGAGAAACATGCTTATGTCTTAGTGCTTCAATCATGCTATTCGTAATGCTTATGGTTATGAAATGAATATGCGAATCATGTTAGTTCTAATCAACTTGGAGATTGAATTGTTGCTTGATTCATAAATATCGTATCTTTGTGATTGCTTGCGATAGATAGAGTAATTGGACTCTAGGGAAACTCGTTTGCATGTGCCTTAATAAAGTATACTCGGAAGTTGTTTACTAGTCGAAGATTGGAATGCCCTCGCAGGAAAAGAACTGAGGTTGAGGCGACCCCAGCGGGGGGGGGGGTTCTCCTAGAGGACTTAGTAGTTCGAACTAGAGTATTTGTTGTTAAAAGCAACGTTAAAGTTGGCTACCCGTATATGTGTGCTCGGAGCCTCTATCATGTCCGATCCAGGGGGCGCGAGGACAGTGGAGCCGCGAGCCGGT
Source organism: Xerophyta viscosa (assembly GCA_002076135.1). NCBI lineage: Eukaryota > Viridiplantae > Streptophyta > Magnoliopsida > Pandanales > Velloziaceae > Xerophyta > Xerophyta viscosa. Next base: position 7,689 of record MJHO01000198.1, on the reverse strand, counting down.
AGTCGGACACTAAGGATGTGAGAGGTTAAACACACGGGTATGAGCTTATGGACCGCCTCTATGGGAGGCCGGCGGAGCGGTTGTTCACCGGTTGGCCTCGGGCAACGTGAGTGCGAGCCTCGGTTTGGCGTATAGCTAAAAATCCGAGGTAGCCCCGTTCGCGCAATGAGGTCGCCTCCGTGTTATTAGGTTGGTGGCACGCGGAAATTACCGTGCGAAGGACCAAGGCCTTGTGATATTGTGGGCGGTGGGCTTGCCGGGTTTGGGTTAGAGCTCGGGAAATCCAGTGCCGCCAGTGCCGGCTTCACATAAACTGGATTGAAGTAAAGACCTTATCGCGATTGGCAAATAGATCACGTAACTTAAAAAGATTGGCATAATCGATAGTTTTGGTGTTTTGACTAACTACGAGTTAGTGCATGCTTTGAGATATGTAAGCATTATATATGTGATTGTTTGTGAATATGCTCCCCAACACATTTGGTTGATCTTCGAATGCGTAAGGTTGCATTTTGTTTGTGTTTGGTGTCATGGGCGTCCGGGGATACGTCCAAGTGCCGCTCACTGAGTCGGAATGACTCACCGCTTTGTTGCCGTTCTTTTAGATTCTACGACAAGCAAGGAGCCCACGTAGGACGATATATTTGCAAAGAGGTGATAGAGGTATACGGGTTTTGGGGTGTAGTTAGAAATATACAACATTTTGTATTTAGCTACACATGTATAGAACCATCAGTGTAAACTATAACTCGGAGGCATTGACTTACACTTGTTGTTGATGGGTTTTGTAAAACTTTTGAGAAAAATGTACTTTTATGTAAGTTATTTTTCTAAAGCTTTTCAATGAAAAGATGTCTATTTGGTAAAACATGAGTTTTGTGAAAACTTGCCCCAAGAGGGTTGTTGTATGTGTAATACGATGTATTTGAGCCTAGCTTGAACTTACTTGGTTGTTGGTTTGTGAATTAAAACAAAAGTAATGAGTTTGAAGCGATAGGTCTTAAAAATGTCGTATTTCGGTTTTACATAAAACTTGTCGTAAAACTTGTCGTCTCGTCGTATCGCGGTTGCGGAAGTGCCGTACACGTGTGTCCATGTGGGACGTACGAGCACGCGCGATCGGCATCCCAAGAACCCACGCGATTCGGATTTTCGAGAAGCAGAAGTTGGTTCCTGAAATTGTTGCTGCGATCTATCAGTATCGGTCGACCGATACACCTTTCGTCGACCGATAATAGTGGGAACTGCGGATCTGCGTGGGGTTTCGGTCGACCGAAATCCATAAGCCGGTCGACCGATAAAACTCACTGAATCCGAATTTAAAAATGAGTTTAAATGAAATTATAAAATTTTTTGATGGTTTTTAGGGTCTCTTAGAATTATATGTAGAGTTCTGAAAGCTTCGGATCTTTTTAGAAAAATACGTTTGGCCGGAATTGCGAAAAATGAGATTTAAAGGTTTGAAAATTATAAAGGTTTAAATGTCGGACGCTTAGGTGCAACGGATAATTGATATCAATGGAAGAGATTGATATCTTAGAATCTATTACAAGCTGGGTCGGCGCCGATCGCGGGATCTACCTCCTCCGTGGACCTCGGGTGCGTCGAAAGTCCGAAACCGGCTAATCCGTCAAAATTGTTTCTAAATCGGTTTTAAACAAGCTTCCGCAAAGCGTTTTGGTTTCGAAAACAAAATGTCTTTCGAAAACGTGGTTTTCCCCCTGTCGCGGCCCCCGGCCTCGGGGCGCGGGTCGTGACAGAGACTATCTCTTTCTCGCGGTAACAAATAACACAAAAAATGTTCAAACTTTTCAAAGGAAAAAAATAAAAAAAAAAATTAGTTTTTTATAGGTAATGTTGTTCGGTCCGACCGAATATTCTGAAAAATAGCCCGACAACTCGTTCAGACTATTTTCGGACTAAAGTATTCGAGCCGAACAACTTTTGCCTTTTTCATATTGTAACAAGATAAAGCACCAAAGGAGCGCAGATTTACAGGTAAAAATTACATAATGTTTTGTAATAGTTGAATAAAAATAAGACAACAATAAGATCGCATCAGCCTATGTACAATCTGAGATGGAAGGAAGGCAAACATGAATGATTACAATCTGTGTGGTGTATTACCATTTAATGATTAAACTTCAAAAAATGGCAAGAAGAAAAAAATGAATAACAGTACAGTGTATATACAACTTTAGAGTAACACCTTAAATTAACAAGATAAAATATAGACACAATAACTAAAGATGTTGCGGGGGAAATCACGATCTTAAGCAATCTAGAGTAGGAACGGAACCAACTGAGGATCAGTCCGCAAAGGGAGTCCACTTCGAGCACCCAAAGAGCGGCACCCTAAAGCCGCCTGTATAAATGCAACTTAGAATTACAAAATGCAACTTGCTCTTGTGTATCAGGACTAGTTTAATATTTTACTATTAAGCATTCTCATAAGATTTTCTATACAAAAAAGGGCATGTTGGAGTGGAACTCTTTTTTTTCTTTTTCAAAGCTCAATGTAAAAGAGAAAATAAAAATGAAACTGAAAACTCCACCTTGACTAAATTGGAGAGGTTCATTACCTTCTTATGTCCCCATACGTAAAAGAGACGTTACATAATTAGATAACAAAACGTTTGTAGTAGTTTGACAAAAGCAATTCAACTTATGGCTAACGAAAAACATTCCTCACTACTTTACTTGGTTGCTAAACAAAATTAGGCTAAAATGCCTGACGACTCCGAACAAAAAGACCTCCCTGTCAAGAATGTTCCAGACGGCAAGTATACTGTTCCTAGCACTTGTATTGTAGTGTTTGAACTGAAGTGTTCTGGCTGAACTATCTTAGTGTTCCTGCAAGCTTAAAAAGTGTTCCGGACAGGCTATCTTACTGGTCCCGCGAGCTTAAAAAGTGTTCCGGCCAAGCTAAAAAAAGTTTTCCAGGAAGCTAACTTGGTGTTTTCATTGGAGGGGTTAGTTTGTTCAAGTTTTGCAAAGCATGGGCTTTTTTGTCAAAACCCCATAATTCTAATCAGCAAATAAGGAAACAGGATCAAAATCCTCGACAGGGAGATAGGTGCAATCAGAAGTATACATACCACTTTGGATGCAAATGGCAACATTTTCTCAGCAGGCATGCCGGCACATATAGCTGGTAAAGGCAAAACAAAGCAAATTAGCTAAAGGAATCACAGGCGTGAACTTAAGCAATCATTAAGCTTATATCAAGTTATGCCAGGGATTATTTGGAATTTGGCATTAGCTGTAAAATCTAAGACTGAGTCTTTCAGCAAGATGAACTGGGTAGGGGATACAACTATTGCAGTCTTCGTCCGGATGTAGATTTACATGTGCGAAGTACTAATTCAACAGGGAAGACATGTTCAACATACCGTATTGAACTGCTCCTATGAATGCATCACCAGCACCGGTTGTGTCAATTATCTCGGAAGGAGGTATCTCCTCAGCTGTCCCCACAAGTAATCGTCCACTTATTGCACCAATCCCGTCCGCATTTATTCTTAGTTTTGACTGAAGAAGTCATGGAAGAACAAATACTCAATCAGATAATCAAAGGACTCAGTCGCAAACTTTTTTATGCTTAGAAGAACAATGACGGACAAAAAGGTTCTACCAAGCTCTTTATGGTTGAAGAGAAAAAATGGAAACTTTGACTACGTTTCACACAAAATGTAAGAAACACATCTGAAGTTGATGCTCTAACGGATAAGATAAAAAGCAACAAAAAATAAACAAAATGACCTCTGCGTTGATGCTGCCATGGCTAGGATGATATCAACAAAAATTGAACCTTTACATTTAAGATTCTAACATAAGCCCCAAATAAGAAAAGAAAAAAGAAAATGATAATCAATTCCTTGCGACCAAAAGTACCTTGGACGAAACACATGTAGGGAGAACAGCACTACCATCAACATTATGTAGCAGGGAATCCAACAAATTTTCCACCTCAATCTCATATGTTTCTGAAGCCTCTGCTAAATTGGAATTAAACTAATATAAGAAATTTATAATACATGCAAGAAATATCAAACTTGGAATATGCTATCATTGCTCAAAAACCAAGAAAACAAACTTTATGGGCATGCACCTTCTTGGCTCCTTTCAAGCATTATGCAGCCCTTCTCCCCAAGAGTAACGATTACAAATTTGAGACTAGGCAATCTTACAAGCATGGACACTAAAGCACGTGGAATGGATGAAGCTTTTGTCCAAGCCTGCCATGTTATACTAATTTCCACCTCAGTCTGATGAAGTGCATATACATCTAAAGGTAAACTGTAAATCTGAACAGGAAGAGACAATTTATCTAGCACACGAATAAAATTGCATGCCTGGGGGAATCTTTCTGAGCAGACAATGTAACTGGCCAGATTAAGAAGATCATCAAGTCCCTCTCTCTTCCTCTCAGCATCAACTAATATAGGTATTCGCAGCCGCGTTGCCTGCACTGGAAGTTTCCAGGAAATTTTTACGTCAACTTAGCATTAGCATGAACAAGTTCTGCAGCTGACTTTGATTAGACTTAAAGTTAGCAACAGAATTCTCATAGCTTGTGATAGTTTTGACACAATTTTCCCTTTCTGTTAGATAGTATATTTATTTGACATTCAAAACTAGAGCAAGGTGGAACATGTGCAATAGAAGTTTTTACTTGAGCTTACGAAAAATTACCTCTTGAGCAACAACTAATGCTGTTTCGTGCAACCTTACATCAAAGTATGCAAGCCTTGCTCCATCAAGAGCAGAAGACAGGTTAGGCTTCGAAAGTTCATCTGGTACCAACGCAGGATATCCAGGTGTATGAATACAAGTGCGGGTCTTCCTGGAGAGAGAAAACAAAAGAACAAAATCCTGAAAATTTGCCTCCTTCAAAAAATCTTTTAAGCACCTCCTTCAAAATTTAGCATTATTATAGTGCACCACCAATTCGATGGCGAGGTTATTATTATAATTGTTTTTGTTATTGTTGTTGCTACTGTAGTTGTTGTTTTGTTATTTTATACAGGTAATTTTATGTTATGGGATTTTAATTAACTTTGTTGTATACCTAGTCATAAGTGTAAGATTGTGGAACCATCTCAGGTTCGCATGTATGACTCAAAGTCAATACTTATTAGATCAGTAGCACAAGTTATTAAGTAAAATATTTGGGACCTTGAGAGCAAGGAGAAAGAAGCATAAATCATCAGTGTAAGTTTGTCACTGGAACGAATATCATGAAGCACTAACTATAGGAGAAGAAAGCACTGGAAATGATTATGTTCCAATAGCTTTAGCAGAAGAAAGATCCTCACGTTTGGCTGTCGACAATAACATAGGTAAATGGTGAATTTCCCTCCTGTGATACCTAGAACATTAGCATGGTGTTAGATAAAGAGAAAAGAAATTTCCATCTGAAACAAAGTATGATTCAAATAATATCTAGACATCAAGAGAATCCTACCGGAAGCTTATAAGTTATAAGTTTATAACCAACAAAGATAATACCATATAACAACATAATAATCAAACTGACGTAATGCCAAAGACATTAAATAATTAAGGAAGATGAGCCCACGCCTTGTGCTAGATCCTCGCCTCCAAAAACCTATCAAATCAGGAGATAGGATGATAAACTATGATTTCCAATTCTATTATGTTGTTAGTTTCAGTTTCTGTTGTTGAATCCTTCTTTTAGGATGATAACCTACATTTCTATTACTAAAAAAAACGACCTATGCTTGCTAACTTCAAGCAAGTACCACGTGATGAATCTTAGTTTCAGTTGTTTTATCATTTTCAAGTTTGGAAATTACTTTTATTCAAATGGAGGATTCATATTTGATCAATATGTTAAATAGAAGTTAAGTTGTCAACATGCATGAACAACATGGACTACATATAACAGATGAAGCTTATAGAAGGCGGGCAGATTAGATGCTCTGCATGGACCTCATGTTAGCATGATGTGTTTGACGACATGTAAGAGCAATGTTTAATTTTAGACAATCAATAAGGAATAAGATAAACATATAAAATCCCATACCACCATAAAAGAGGTGTCTACGCCATCAGCTTCTAATTCTGAGAGTATACTTCTCCCTTGAGCATCATTGGCTACCTAATAATAGCGATTAGAAACCTTAGAAAAGCTTCATAGAAGTCAACAATCAAAGAAGCTGTTTTGTTTAAAAGGAAATAAACCTAAAAACCAAATTAGGAAACCAATAAGTTAGAGTCTATTTAATTGATGGGGCAACAACATTTTTTTATTTTGCAAGCGTGATCCGTTGGTCCTACCACTCGGACAGAGAGCAAAACATGATAGAATGAGGTAAGAAAAATTAGAAAAACAATAGCTGTTCTAAACATGATAGAATGGGGCAACAACATTTTTTTATTTTGCAAGCGTGGTCCGTTACTTGGTCCTACCACTCGGACAGAGAGCAAAACATGATAGAATGAGGTAAGAAAAATTAGAAAAACATAGCTGTTCTAATATGGTGATGAAATCAATATAGTGATTCTGGCATTCTCATAAATATAAGGGGTTGCCAAGAATAATGTTAATTTACCCAGCAGTTCTTTAAGTGTTATCAACTATGAAGTGTTCATTCAATGTCAGAGAACATCCCAAAACAAAGCTGAACTTGCTGGTTAATTCGTTGTGCCAAAAGCTGAACATCAGTGTGCCTAACTTTAGTCTAATTTTATTTTTTACACTCCCAGCAAATGGGCACCGGATAGAAGTCTCAAGTCACTACTACTGTACCTTAGAAATTACTCTAGGTTGCAGCCCTAATCGAGCTGCACCAGTCATAGCATTCCCAACATTCCCTCCTCCTTCAACCTGCATTAAACCACCTATCATAACCAAACTTCTCATGATTAAGCAGTATTCACTAACTCGTGAGTATCACCATTGTGAATTCTAGTTCTCTACGCTAATGCAAATGCGAATTTAGGTAAAATAAAATCCATGCTCATACCTTCAAGCTCGTGGTTCGGATCTTAGCGTCTGGTTTCGGAAACTCTGCCACCGCCGCCAAAAAATCAACAGAAACACCTCCGCACCCCACCTGTTGCAAAGGACAACAATCATTTTAAGCTTAAAACTCGAAAACCCAAAGCAAAGCTCAGTTAATAAACACAGAAATCAATGAAAAGATTCGTCGCTCACCACAATCCGACTCTCTGGCAGCGGCGGAAGATCGCGAGACGGCGATGATGACGAAGACGACATCTCCGCCCTGGAAGAAGTAATCGAAATTACTGTAGAATCAAGACTGCAATTACAGATCGTAGAAGAAATTGACAATGTTGATTTACAAACCTTGCTAGAAATCTGGAGCTAGTGAAGTTTGGTAGCACTGAGGTGAGCTGCAACAATGTCATCATCTTTGGACTGGCTTTACTCTGCCGAGTTCTTCAGAATCGGTTTGCATTTTAAAGAGCTCGCTCGCTGCTTAGCTATTTGGATTTGGTTGTTCGTTTCGCTTGGCCACGAATGTTTAGGGAGATTTACTAATCAATTCCATGCTTAAACTTTACGAATAACCTTTTTTTATTTTATTCATTAATTTTAATATTTTAATTATTTATTTTAAAAAAAATTTTAAAAATTTTAATATAAAAATTATAGATTTTAATAAAATTCATAATTTTTTTATTAATTATTTTAAAAAA